>VZUI01040552.1:0-73838 GCA_013401135.1 Cettia cetti
AGATAGATAGATAGATAGATAGATAGATAGATAGATAGATAGATAGATAGATAGATAGATAGATAGATAGATAGATTATAGATAGATAGATAGATAGATAGATAGATTATAGATAGATAGATAGATATAGAGATATAGAGATATATAGAGATATATAAAAATATATAGATACATAAAAATATATAGGTTATACTTATTCTACGAAGAAAAAGTGAAAGAAAAAACACCAAACCCAAACCAAGAAGCCCTGTGCATGATGGAATGAAGGCAAGCATCAGTATGTTTTTCTGTCTGGAGTCTCAAAAGTCTGATAAATGTCAAGCAATTCAGCTTTCCCTGAATAAAGGTATTAACAGAGATACCATCTACAATGCAGACGTCTGTTTTTATGCAATTTGTAGGAGTTTAGTAACTTTAAGACTTGCCAGTGGGTTTAAAATTAGGCAGGTTGTAGGAATACAGTAAGGGAGAAATCACAAGCCCAGCAGAAATGCTTAAGCCTTCAAGCTAAAACTGACGATCATGTAATGCAAGTGGGTATTATGGAAGATGACATTTTGTCAGGTTATTTAAAGTGTAAACACTGTTACAAGCTGTGCCTGGTACCACAGAGGTTGACAATCGAAATCACAAAGCACTCCAAAATTCCTCCCCAGTATCCTTCTCATGGAGGCATGGGCTGACATAAGTTTCAGCTGTGTGGGAGGCCAACCTATTCAGCAGAAATATGGTTTCCTGAATATGCCAGTTTCCACTCTCTGTCAACCACTAAGCTAAATTTATCAGGAGCACTGTGGTCAGAACTCTACAGAACTGTAGAGCTGACCAGAGGGAAATTTGGTCAACTATCAAGGTTATTATTAAAACTATTTTTTAAAAATAAGCGTGTATACTGGTGTGTCACAGATGAATCACATGCTGAGCTGATATTCAAATCCATGATTCATGACCACTCTTGATATGTTTCTAATTTTATAAAGACTTTTCTTTTGCTTCTGCATCTTGGAACACTGAAAGTCAGTTAAAATCCATTTCTAATGCAAAATTACAGAAATATTTAAGTCATCGTTTTTCAAATAGTGGACAAAAAAATATGATTCCCAAACCTAAAGAATCTGGATTTGATTAAACATTTTATTAACATACTGGTATTTGAACTGTACAAACGTAAAATGAATTCATAGTTATAATTATCAATCTCTTTCTACACCAACAGAAATGAGATAAGACTATATATAATTATGGTTTACTTATGTATGAATTCCATTTTTAATATAAATTTACTTTCTGAATGTAATTGTTTTAATAAATTATTCTGTGATGAGTTATTAATTCATATTGCAAATATCGCAGTATCATGGCACACTTCCAGATTTTATAATAAATCTTTTGGCAAAGAGTTACTATCGCTATTGATCCTGCTTTGTGTTCATATTTTCAAGGAGCTACATAATTTCTCCATGTCTTCTTCTGCTACACCGTAGAGAGGATTTGGAAAAGAAGTAGTATTCACATTTTCATTAAAAGGATACTAAAAGAAAAAAGATAGAATGAAATTTGAAACCCAAGTGATTCAATTAATTTTTTAAAAATGCACATACAAATGGCTGTAGATTCATTATAGAAGTAACATGTTAAAGAAAACTACAAAATCTCTAAACATTTTTAGACTAGATTTTCAGCTGAATAAAGTTAGCATAGCTCCACCAAAACAATTACATACCACATGCACCTGATCAAATCATTTAACCTACTTCTGCATCTGTTTCCACCATTTTTCCTTTGTCTCCAGAGCCCTTGCTCTGACATGGATTTAGTATTATTTTAGGCAATCTGTGTACAATAATAATTGCAATGGGTCACTACTTTTGGTACATGACATTGTAATTTCCTTTTATTCAAGGAAATGGCTATGTTTTTTTTGAATGGAAAATTTATGAGAAAATAGGTAATATGAACCCTTTAGGTAAGGATTTCAGTAATTCTAAACATTTTCTTCAGCAGCTGCCCAGACTGAAACTCATTGAATTAGCGTATGGTATGACAAGCAGCTATGACTAGCAACACTACTAGAATTGTTATTATGAGGTCCTTGCCACCCAATTCAGCCCCACTCATCTTTCTCAGATTTCCAGAGGTGCTAGCAGTGTAAGTAGCAATACCATTGACTTTAAGTAACACTTTTCCTTTCCCTCTGCAAGTGAATTTTCTTTACATCCTGGAAATGTATTATTACATACCTCATGCCATGGAGAAACACTGATTTGAACAGCAGATGAGGTGGCATAACCAGGAGACTATAAAAAGAAAAAAAACTGCTTCAGAATATTTTTAGTGAGCTGGAAATAATATATTCTGCCATGTGGCACCTGCGTAACACATTCTGTGGATCCAAAATTATGAGGCAGTATTATGAGCAAGCATGTATCTATGCTAAGCCCACATGGTTTTGGTGTTCAGAAAGGTTCAGAACTGTTCTTTATGAAGCTCAGAAGCTCCCATGAGGGCATGACTTCTGAGTATTCAGCTGGAGAAAAGAGCTTTTGCTCACATTTTGTCACCTCTTTTGATTGATGATACATTATTCAGATTTAAGTCTCATCAGACTTGGAGAAATCTCATAATGCTTGTTTTCTTTTAAAAAGAAGAATTAGTGTAAACATGTATTTTCCCAGTCTTAGAGAAAATAGAGGAAATTCTGGTGCATGGCTGTACTTCAATCACGATGCCTGGGGCTGTCTTCCATGAAGATGTCTCTCCTGACTCTGTGCTTCTGTTTTTCTACTTGCTATTAAATGAAGCCTGTCAGGAATCTATTTTAACTAAAATAAAAATGTCCTGATGAATTGGACATGATTGTGATGGGAATGTTTCCAACTTGGAGCTCTCACAAACTCCAACCCATAAGTGAATTCATTTGATCTAATGTCTCTAAAATCAGGTGATAGGACCTTTTTACAGAAAGTAAATGGCATGTCATAGTTAATCCTATTCAAAGCTGCAATGGAATCTTATATTATTGACTGTGCAAAGGACTAGGAAGCTTTATTTTCTATTTCAAACCAAGCCTAGCTCTTTCAATGCTAATAAGTGTAGCATCAAAATGAGGGCAGGAAGGATATTTAAAATACATTTTTGGGGTTTTTTTTTCTTTTTGCTCCAAGGTTCTTTGTCTATATTATTTTTAATTATAAATTGAATATCAGAGATACTTTCATTTTAATTCAATCGTTTATTTCTTGTTAAATGTAAGACATGAATTTTAGTAATCACTGTAGTTTGATAGTTAATCTTGCCTTTAATTCTTTTGCTGTAATATATCACTTATATATATATATATTTTATTCAAAAATTTATTTGTTACTCTGTCAGTCTCTTAATTCTGATCAGCAAGTGGTACTAGGGAAGTGTGTGGCCAATTGCTTGTTTAGTGTCAAGGTGAATTTTACAGTGATGGAATTGTGATGTATGTTTAAGGTACTGGGAAGGATTATGAACTGTTTTATTAAAGTTAAATGAGTGTGCAAAGACAGCTTGGTTCCTGAATCATGCATTTTGTGTTATTGTTGTTGTGTTTCTGTTGTTGTGTGTTTACTTTGTTGGATGTTTTTTCTTGGTTTTTTGTGTGTGTTTATTTTCCAGATACAAAAGGAGAAAAATCCCAGCATGCTTTTTCTTGTCTATGTGTGGGTAAATATTTAATACCAAACACTTTATTTTTCCTCCAAATTGTGAGTCCATAGTCATAATAAACAGTGAGATGTTGTCAAAACTGAGCTGATTTCAAATATTAATTAATTAATAATTAATTAATTAATAATTAATATGTTTTGAAAATGCACTGGAACTGATCTGAGTATTGAGTCAATTTTTAATTCTCACTTCTTTTATTAAATAGCTTAAATTCACTGAGGGATTGCATTCTTTTAATGGAAAACTATTTGAGGACTACAACCTCACATTTTGCTGAATATTTATAGAAGCAGCTTACCTTCACTTTCCCAGATGAACTAAGGTCTTTGTACAATGGATTGGCAAATGAAGAAATACCAGTTTTCTGCACTTTCCTTGAAAAGTCAAACCAAAAAGAAAAGAAGAAAGCAGGAAGAAAACAACCTTATCACACAGGTAATCAGAGAACCAAACAGATTAAAGTTGAAAGGACTCGAGTCCAAAAAAATAGGTGGCTAAATACATTTACAACTGAGCTCTACTGAAATTAATGATATTAAACCAATATTCTGAATAAATAATGTCTAGATTAAAATAATAATTTTTCATCTGTTTCTTCTAAAATTATATATACTTCTGGATGTGCATAGAACTATTTAGTATTTATAAAATGCAGGTATAGTGCTATACATTAAATAAAACATGAGAGAACCTTAAAAGTTGCATTCCTATAATTTGTTTCCATGGGACGAGTTTATGTTCTTTGTGTGTTTTACTATCACACTGACAATTCAGTGATTAACATGGTCTTAGGCTTCGAGTTCAAGAGCACCTCAATTATTTAATTATTATAAGTACTCCACTTTTCCAATTAATTGGGAAAGAACTTGAATTTGGTACCTTTTGCTACAAAGCCAGGAATAAATAATCACTTGAGGTATCACAATGCAAATTTTTCATTGATTAACACATAGTCTTAATTTATGATAAATTAATAGGACAAATTTTGCTATTTATGGACCTCATGTCCATTACCTCATTTGGAGGTTTAAAGATATACTTTCTCGATAGAGGTCTTCACATATCCCATATCTTTTTGGAAGCACTTATGATCTGTGCAGTTCATCACATTTATTCTGCAAAAGCAGGATGGGCGTGGAACTTTCCCATAGAGATGACTAGTTGTTAATATTCCACGTTGCTTGAAATCACAGAATCATGGAACCATTTATGTCAAGAGAAAACTCTAAGATCACTGAGTCCAACGTTTGCCTGATCTCCACCTTGTCAGCTGGACTAAGTGCCATGTCCAGTCTCTTCCACCTCCACGTTTGGTGACTCCACCTCCATTGGCAGTCTGTTCCAATGCTTAACAACCTTTTTGGTTAAGAGATTCTTCCTGATGTCCAGCCTGCAGTCCCCTGGCACAACTTGAGGCCATGTCCTCTTATCCTGTCACTTGCTGCTGGGAGAAGGGACTGACCTCCACCTGCCCACAACCCCTTCCCTCATGTGGAGAGCAGTAAGGTCTCCCCTTACACCCTTTCCTAGAGGAGAAACACTTCCTGCTCCCTCAGTTGCTCCTCACAGGACTTAATCTCTAGACCCTTCACCAGCTTTGTTCTGGACTCACTCCAACACCTCAATGTCTTTGTTGTAGTGAGAGGCCTAGAATCACCAAAGGTGTTTCAATATTATACAAAAAGCAACACATATATTAGTTAAAATTAGTGAAGAATGAAGTAGAAGCTAATCTTTGCTTTTGAAGAGATACATTTAGTATTTTTGGGTTTTATCCATAGTTTTTATTAATAAGAGCATATGCCTTGTGTACATAGAAATCTGAATATACAGTATTCTAAGACAAAAAATTTCCCTAAATCTTCCCATCAATCTTGATGATGGAGTAATAAATTTTGTTGGGTTAAAAAGTGTTTCTGTTCCAAAGCTGCTCCTACAGGTGGTCGAAGCTGTGTCTCCCTAGAATCTGAGAGACAGGCTCTGGGTTACTGGGGTAGGCAGGACTGAGGGGACAAGGGCAGTCACAGGAGCACAGCCCATAGAGATGTTGGGAAGGGAAGCTGTTCCTCACTGGGAACCACAGAGGAGACACATGGAATGATTTCTGTTGCAAATAGCTAAACCAGAATGGCTGCTTGGGAGGAAGACACAAGTAAGGCATAGAAATATTCTACCTTGTGAATTAAATCAGTGCAAGAAACTAATTTGGGGGTTTTGACTAAACCAGACATATATCCCTAAAATTTTTCACTAGACTCTCAGAAAGTTATTGCTTCTAATGCCAGTCTCATAATTTATTTTAATTACCTGACACAATAGGGAGAGCTGAATATTTGAACCTGTTAATTTTTTCATTTGATCTAATCTTAACTGTAATAAACCATGATATTCTGATTCATTTATTTTGCTTAGTGAAGCAATGACAGATTATTTATATGCCTACTAAGTGTATATTTGCATACCAATCTTCCTGAATAAAGTCCAGAAAATGTGTACAAAATTTATTTTTAACTCTAAAATGAAATCACGGTTTACAAAATCTGAGGCCAGAAGCAAACTCAGATGGGAAGTTTTTAAGGAGTTTGGCCCTGCTTCTAAACTAGTGCCCAAAGTGCCAGACTTGCATGCCTTAATTTTGGTGCCTCATTTAGACATCACAAAGCAACTGTATGGCCTAAAAGCATGACATGGAATTGAGCAAATCAGTTCTGCTTAGAGTCAGTCAAGACACTTCCAAAGGGCAACCCAAGCCACACAATTCTCAGTGTGATCCACCCTTCACTGCCAATAGGAAGTGGCACTCCATTAAACTTGAGCAGTTTGTGCAGGACCTATACACATATACAGCTTATTTGGGCAAGAACTTGCTGAGTACGTAGGTCTGTTCTGAGGGCAGGAGGGAGCTGAAAACAGATCTCCAGCTTCCCCTGCAAGGAGAACTAATCAGGAGGATACTGTGCCAAACTGTGGGCATCCAACAGGGTGCTGGCCAAGTTCTTCAACAACATGTTTGTGGTTGCTGTGCTTAGTGCTGAAATTGGTCCTGTCTATGTCTCAGGAATAAAATTGAGTCCAGCAGATTTCAGGTGTTCTCCCACTCTAAATCTGAATCATGAAAAGCAAATGTATTGGTCACTGAATCTTAGGGATAATGGGAATTTTATGGACCAAAATGTGGGCACTGCTTGAATTTATGCACCACAAACTTAGGCGGAAAATGAACTTCCTGAAGTTCTCTCCTGTTCTTGGCAACATTTTTGCCAAAGCAGGGCTTTGAAAGTCACCTTGAATATACTACCTTATGTAACTTAAGTTACACATACATACAACATATATAAACACATAGATGCATACATACGAGTATGTTCATATATATAATATTATATATTTATATAATGTTCATATATATATGATTACCCCTGTTTGTGAATGTGGCAAGCAATTCTTTCTAAGGAATATCAATAGATAGCTTTAAAAATTCTGCAATATTTTCAAATTGCTTAGAAGACCTTAAAGAAAATTCAATTAAAATTACATTTACACAAGTGCCTTAATCTATCAATTGGATGAGGTAGTAACTGCAGGAGAAAAAAGTTTAAAAAAAGGTTAAAAGTTCTAAAATATGTGTGTTAGGTAGTTTAGAGAGAATTGGGTTTTCTTACATAACCAGAAATATTACAATAGGAAAGGAGAGAATTAATCATCCTAGGCTGAGGTAACATGGGGCATAGCTTTGCTAAGCTCATCTGCATTCTTTAGTACTGCCTTGTCAGAGGCTTCTCCACTAAAATTTCACAAAGACAGGAAGAAGCTGTATGCTCCACAAAATACCCACCAGTGTATAAACAGACTTCATTCTTGTTAATGGAAAATAAATGTATCTAGATTTCATTTTTTTTTGGATGCAAGAGCTCATAATTTTGTACTTTTCAATATACCTTTCAAAGAAAAAACCAAATCTTTGATACGGAACACAGATTTTTAGGAAATACAGTAGTGGAGGAATACTTAGTATCTGATCCCTAACAACAATGACAAAATCCTAATGGACCAAAGATTTAATTAAAATTAAGCTACTAATTAAAATTATCGCTTTCAAAAATTTTTATAGGTGTGCTAAAGCGTTAGTTTTTAACAGAAACTAAAATTCAAGATGTTAATTTTAAAAGCATATTTAAATCTTTTCAACTAAATTTGGGTTTGCTGAAGTAGGCTATATTTTGCACATCCTATGAAAGAAATAGGAGGCATGATGCAAGGAGAGAAGGCTTTCCAAGAGCTGCAGCTAAAATAATGTACGAGTCACTTGGATGATTGATTTGACTGTTAATATACCAGGGTTTCCTAGGTCTGTACTTTGTACCTTTTGAGTCACTTTAGGGAATTTAATTTTTTTTTTTAAATAACTCCTTTGCAACTTTCATCTTTGTAATCTTGAAGGCTACAGACTACAGAGACTGGCTCCGTTTCAACACGTTTCCTCTTGTTTCTATGCAATTGTTCCTATGTGTGGTGATCATCAGCTGTACATTTCAGAAAAACTGAAAACTTCTGACTGTAGTACTCATCCTTTAGAACAAAAATATTCTACAGAAGAACGAATGGATTTGGATAGCAGCATTAAACTAGTACAACAATTTCCAAACAACAGTTATGGCAAATTTTGGTTTACTTTTTCCCATAAAACTGCACATTTTTTTCCTATTATACATGAATTGTATCTGTCTCTGTTCCAGTTCACAAGCTGAAAACGATTCAATAAATGTCATTATACTGTCATTCTGTTTATCTCTTTGGGATATAGGAGCAGAGGCACCGCCAGCAATGACCTCTGGCAGCCCTTCAGATCTGTTTGGAGAGCTTCCCTTGGAATACACCACCCGTTCCTCCACACCAGACCTCCAGAAGGGTATGGTCTAATTGCAGAAAGCCTGGCAACAGAAACTGGGAATCATCATAATTATAAATAAACCTTAACTATGGAGAAAGGCAAAAGCAGTGAGCTTGTTTAGCCTGAAGAAAGCAGCCTGTAAGAGGCATGACAACTGCATTCAAGAACAGAAAAAGCTTTCTGCAAGGAGGAAGGGAATGATCTGTTACTGTCCATGGTGAATAGGCATAAACTTAAATGATGAACAGACATATCAGCAGTTGGAAAATAACTTTCTAACAGCAAACTTCTTTCTACCCAAGGTACCAATATAGCCTGAGGATGCCATCAAATTCATGTTGCTAGATGTTTTTAAATGCAAACTCAGGAGTGATACAATTGAGTCTGTGATGTGACAGGATGAAAAATGGCCTCTGTGGGCCCTTTCTTCCCCTGATTTTCTATCATTTTAAAATTCTTGCTCAGAACACCTCGGTTTTTCAATCCTTTGCTTGTGTGGCAAGATACATTGCTATGTTCTTTGGAAAGTTTAATGTTCTGTGTTCATTAATATTGATAGGGCTGATAATAGCTGTGGTACATTGGCCTTGCAGTGGACGGCACAGTTCAAAAACAGGAAAGAAACAAACTGAAATGATCCAGGGACATTGACTGCTTTGGAGGCAATAGCAAAAAGGCATAGCTTGGCTGGACAGAAAGTCACTTACTTTTCATACTCTCACATTTCAAATTACAATGAAGCATTAAAAGGCAGCTGCAACAAAATGAAGCTTTGCTTCTTTTTGGTCAACAAGGACAGATGTCACTGATGGAGTGGAACAACTGGCAGTCTTTCCTTCTGGATTAGGGAACATCATCTTTATAGTGCAAACAAGAATGAGAGAAACTCACGAGGTTCCCTGATTTGGGGTTTCTATACAAAAGTTTCACATATCCCCAGCTGGGGACTGGGAAGTATCTGGCATATCTGAGTGCTGTCATGGCAATGAAGGACTCTGCTGCCAGGCTGTGTAAGGCTGCTTTTGTCCATCAGGAAGTAAACTTAGATGATGGCTTCCAGTAACTCCCACTCAGTAACTGGAGTGTTTAAAGCCTGCAGATCAGAAAATAAATTCTACAAAGGAGAAGGAGACAGCAAAGGGGAAGTGAGGCATCCATTCTGGGCAGAACAGAAGGGTTAAGGCAGTACTAATGTTTTCAGAGAAAAAGAGGGAAAAATGTGACTTAGATTCTCACTGCTGTTAATGACAAATTTTTAGCTGACAATCACCTGAGGGTTCCCCAGCCTACACCTACTGCCTCCTATCTGGTTTTCTGACGAAAAAAAATGACTTCTATTGGACTCTTAAACTGCTCCTGCTCTTGTACACGTTCCTATATTATTTCAACTGAGACTTAGATGGACCCGCACACCATTTCAAGATGTCATGGGAACTGACAGCTACAACTCCTAAAGTGCTTCTAGAGAACCATCTGCCAATGCCTGCATGGGTGGGTCTATACAGTAAAGCAAGGGGACACTAACAGAAATTACATAAAAAGAGCTAGCAAAATAATTTATCAAAAGGCAGTAAATACAGCCTGAACTGTGTGAAATCATCCCTAGAGTGGCTCTTGTGCCTAATGACTTTAAGAAAACAACATGGCTCAGGAGGGCTAAAAGCAGACATAAGTGAAAATTAACTGTAGGACAGTATCATTTATATGCCAGTAAAACCCTCTCATTCATCAAATCCCTGAAAAAAAAAAATCAGGAGTAAAATCTCACACCTCTGTGTGGTGCTGTCACATTGAACATTTTACAGACTTATGCAAACACAAGTCACTTCTTATTATAAAGCCTTAACCTACAGATCCAAATTTCAGTACATTAACATTGGCTGCATTTTCACTAGTCACTTCTGATTACTGATTAAGCAGTTCAGGAATAACTTGCCTTAATTTACTAGTGCTTTCAGCTGTGATTTTGGTACACCTAATCATGGTAGGAACAAGGTGGTTGAAGAGGAAGAGCCTGGATGAACTTATCTTCTCAAATTGAAAGTTTCAGATTTTATTGTTTTCACAATTTCAAACAAATTTCTATTTATTAGTTAGATTACTTCTTAGCAAGATTCCTATTAAAGCATTTTAACTTACATGTTAAGTCAACTGTGATTAAAACCAAGGAAAATAAAATTTTTTACTAGTAGTTAGGGCAAAATGATTTGACAATCTTAGTTTCTAATAGACAAAATCTGTAGTCACAAAAACTTCCATCATCATAACTTATCTTTCTGGAAGCTTTAATAAAAACAATCAAGACCAGAATGAGCTTTGTTTTGTAAGCTTGTCTAATCCTTCTTTCACAGCTCTGATTCTCTGCATATAAGGGCTGTGGTGTATTCTTAGAGCCATACCAAGGAGATCCTCTTTCATCCCTGTCTTATACCTAATAGGACCATATTGCTTAGCATCATATTGCAACAGGGTACAAAGAACCTAATTTTTTACCATCTATATCTACAAGAAAAGAAAAAATATTCCTTGAACATAGATATGTGGGTAAAAGAGATGTAAATGGCAGTGCAGTAACCTTTAAGTAGACATTTATGAATGGAAAGGGTAGGAGGGAGTGTTGAGTGAGAGCACAGAAGAAGTAGTGTGAGAAACAAAAATATATTTTAAATTAAAACACCATCAAACATTTTTTGACAAATTAAACTCTTTTTTTCAAAGATAACTATTGAAATCACAAAAAAAGAAAAATCCAGAAGCTCTTACAATATAAGTAATCTTACACTTCTGAAGTGCTTTTCCATATGTGTGCCTTAGCAGGTTGTATTAATGTGAATGAATTAAATCTTAAAGGCCCATGAAATCAGATAAGGAAATGTTATTCCTGCTTTAAAGAAGAGGAAGGAGCTCTAAGAAAAGTGGGTGAAGCTGTGCACTCAGTTAACAGAGGCACAACCAATAAAGGTTTCTGCTTCAACATTTTGCTTCTGTGTCCATAGACAGCTCTACCTGTCAGGGGAGCATGCAGGGGTAGGAGACATGTCAGCAGCAATAATGTCAGGACAGGAGTCTGCACAGCTTAGTAGATACTTTGGGAGATAACAACATCCCCAAAGAGAGGGAAGTCTATAGCAGAGAACAAGTTTAAAGGAAAAAAGACAGCTTTGAAGATGAATTCTGGAGGAGAAAATGAAGGGTGAGGGAAATCTAACAACACACAAATGGACAAGGAAATGTGCATCTGGAATGGCTGAAAGGGAGGGACAGTGCTAGGTGCCTGCTGACAGAGAAGGATCTAGCAGAATAAGTTGAGAGATAGGGAGAGAAGCAATGCACAAGTTAAAGTAAAATAAACAGAAAAAAACAAATATTAAGTTAGGGAGGAGAGAAAAAGCAGAGATTATTGGAGGAGAGAAAAAGCAAAAATTATCAGAGGGTTGACAGGAAGGGCTTGTAAATATATCTGTGAAATAGTGAATTGTCAGTTGAAGGCATATCCTTCAATATATCCTGAATTTTATAATTTAAGACTACACATACAATGCCACAATCAAAACATTCTAGGCAATCAAGCCATTGCTCATTGTTTCCAGACTGGGGTCCACTAAGGTCAGCTTTTGTTGCAAAGTTACGTTTTCTGTGTAGTGTTGCATGTGAAGACAGACTGTGGGGAGATTTAAAAGTTGAAACCAATCAGCCTGGGCAGTTGGCCATTGCTCTGTGCCACATTTGTGTCTGCTATATGCAAAATAAAAGTTTCACTTACATTTCTGGCGCTTTCTTCTTCAAAAGAAAATACAAGGCAGCAGCTGTAATTTTAATCAGTAAGAAACCAATACCCAATCCAATCCAAATATCTGCAAAATCAGAGCAATCAAAGACAGAAATAAGTAAAATGAAAGACTCAAAGAATGAATTGAAAGATATTACTTTCTTTTTACAGACCTACCATTTTTTAGGAGACTTGAAATTGGAGGCTGAAGAGGCTTAGCACTTATGTGGCAACGGTTTCCTTTCCATCCTTTTCCACATCTGTGAATAAAACAAGAACTTTTGAAGAAAGGAGGAGAAAGGATCATAAACAGTGATGAGCACAGAGGAAATGCCAAAGCCCTGAGCACTTTTGTCAGAGACTAAAGCTTATCCAGGAATCACAAAGAGCAGCATCAAAGTTAATATAATGGAATCTAAGTGAGAAATACACAAACTAAGAAGAGAGGAAAAATAAAACTAAGTGCAAAGATTAGAATTGGCTTCCTTGTCCATGATACCATCATATTTTTCTCTCACAGCAAAAGAAATTTGACTAATTTCCATGTATCCCCCATGTGAGGGTTGAGAAACTGGGACCCTAATATAGAGAAAGACACACAATTAGAATATGAGAAAGACGTTTTTCTCTCATCACTTAATTTCCCTCTTGTTTTTCTACTTTTTTGTAAAAATGATACCTCTCCAACAAATACCTTGTCAAAACCAAAGCTGCACTTGACTGCAGCCATCTAAAATTATTCCAAAATTTCTGTTTGGTAAAATCCAGTCTTGATTTGATGTGACCAAAATACAAAATATCTGACACAAGCTTTGCTGTTTTGATTTATACTTGTTGCTTAACAGTTAATCACATTCACCAAAAAGTTCTATATTATTTGCCACTTTTATTTGCCTCAATTAAGCTTTTGTCTGCTTGGGTTTTTTTGTGGCCTTCTCTCCCTATCAGAATGAATGGACCCTGGACACCTAGGTGAGGGTCAGCTGCCTTTGCTGAGACACAGGCAGTTCGGGGAATCTCAAAACGGCTGCAGCATAAAGGGTTGTTAGGGGGAAGGCAACATACTGGCATCTTAATTTCAGGCACCCCACATGGTGACTGAACCCCCTCCGGAGAGTATTGATGGAATGACTTCTACCAGCTTTCCAATTATATGCATGGCTGGTGATTTATGAGCTTCAGAAATTTTAAACTTTTTTAGAAGGGAGTACCAGAAAGAAGCAATGGTAGTAGTCCAGTTTCAGTCCTACTAATGTCAAATGCATGGAAAATTTCCTTAATTTATGATTTCTTTCTTCACAGTTTCACAAACTATTAATGTGGGCTGGAATGCATATTGAGATGCTTTCTAACTCAAACACCACAATTTTTTTACATAGTCATCATTTTTTAAGAAGTAATTTTGAAATGGTCGTTTCTTGTCCTGAAATATATACTATGAAACCTCACATATACACAATTAAATCTTTATATTGAGATTCTTTAATTTGACGATATGAGAGAGGACTTCATGCTATTTGATGTAGTTTAACACAAGGTATTGCCCACATGCCTTACTACCCTAGCAACTGCATACTGAGTTAGTGTTTCAGAGGGACAGGAGTACTTCATTTCCCCAGAAAATGACTTAAGAGTGGTGGATGTAGAGAGAGGAGAGGTGGGGATGATAGGAGTAGCAAGAATCTGTAGCTGCAATGATAATTAGAATTTTTAAAGGATCAGGGCATGTCAGAAACCAGATCAATATCCCAGTTTCAGACATGACAGGAAGGTGGCTTCGCTAAAGACCAAAAGAGACTGATGCACCATTTGTTGAAATTCAGTGACTGAAAAATTCTGGGCAGAGACTTAGCCAGAAGGGAAGTTCTAGCCTTACTCAAACACAGTGGGAAGAGAAAGATTTTATTTAACCCATTTACAGCACAGATGGGTTTTCTGTGGTTAAACGTTAGTAATTGATTTACTAATGAATCCTAGCTTTAGAAACTGGAGCCAGTAGCATATTCTGACAAGCTAACTTTAAAAAAAAGTGGTATAATTTCAGCCGACAGCTCAGGCTGAGCTGGAGACCCATTGTATTCGGTGACTGAAAATACCTGGTGTCTTCAATCCTCCTTCTTCTTCAGCACACTACAAAAAATCCTGTTATTCATAAGCTGCTCTTTTATGCAGACTGATGATCTTATAAAAATGTCAAATTGCAGCTGGCCTTATACCAAGCTCTATGGATCCATGTAGAAACATTGCAATCTGATGGTAATCACCCATCAAAAGAATTTTCTGATTGCTCTCAATTGTATAATTTCCTTTCTCCCTGTTTGCCAGATATTCTGTTGAACTAGATATGCTTTTAACCAAAATTGACCTCTTTCTTGTCTCTGCAGAACTTACTTGACTGTAAAAGAAAGAATAAGAAAACAGATTTGCAGCTGTGCACTAACACTACTCAGAGTGGCAATGAGAGGTGCCATTTGCTGGTTTGGAGGCACTAGGACTATAACTCGCCTCAGAGCTGTAAAGAGGTAGTTCTCAGAAAGCAGATGTGTACTGGTAGGACTATAGAAAAGTTCTACTATACAGAAATATCTAAATATACCTTTATATGCTGCGTTTCCATTTATTGATGGAGTATTTCTACATATTTGTGCTATGTTTGAATTGTGGGTAAAAAAGCTAAGAATCTTAATTTATCTTCCTATAAACACAGATTTTATGATCAAATGGCCCTTGCCTTGGCCATTCATCCCTCTTCAAATCTCTGAATGCTACATGACACATACCACTTTGGAATCTAATGTCAGACTGTTGAGGTGTAACTTTGGCCAGTGAAATGATTTTCCACTGTGTCCATCTAGGTTGTTACCATAAGTGTCACTGCCACTGGCTGGGAAAAAAAAAAAAAAAAAGAAAAAGGGTAAAAATGGATTGAGGTAGAGCAAGGATAGTATCTCTGGAACTTGGTAATTAATAAGAACAAATTCAAAAACAAATAGATGGGGAAAATGTAAAGCATGAAGCATGGGGACTATTTTATTGGGAAAGGAAGGAGTTAAGGGCAAAAGAGATGATGATAGTAAAGACACCATAGCTAATCCTTAAAGAACAGGATGGAAAAGAGTTTTAAACAACAAAAAAAATATAAATGTGAGTGTAGAAGTTGGTTAAGTGCTCCCACATATATCTCCACACATTAATTTTTTTGGTTTTTTTAACTATGACAGGGGATCTTAGCCATTGTCACTGCCACCCAGGTAAAATATAAGACTGTCAGAAAAATCTGGGCTATAAATTGGAGATTCTTCAACCCTTTAAAAGATTTGTTTTTTCATTACTAACAAAATTCCATCTTCTCAAGTATTAAAAAAACCCAAAAACCACAAGAAAAAGTAAGAGTTAAAGCCAGTTTAGAAGCCTGCAACTTTCAGTGAGGCTCCAAGAAAAACATGGGAAAATTGCTCATTAATATCTTTGGCCCTCAGCTGATACAAACATCGCCTCTGGCTTTTAATGAAGTCAAGCACTTCTGTTACCAGAATAGAGGGAAACTTGTTTTAAATACTCAAAACAATCTTGTTTCATAGGTGTCGTGCAAGATTTTGTTCCTTTTACATCTATCATCTCTAGAAAGTCTAGCTGACTACAGTGCTAGCTGTGGTGGAGAAATCACTCTGTAACTTGAGAGGACAGGATACAATGAGATTTCTGGCACCAATATCTGCCAATAACTAGATTAGAGAAGAAGTGAAGATAACAGTTCAAGACCATGAAGGTAAATAAAATATAAATAAATTTTATCAAACTACTCCAGTTATTTCACTCTACAAGAAAGCTGAGGGGTACTTTCAAAACTAACAAGTATTTTAGGCATGGTCTTCTATGGGATAGTTGGAGGTTTTGCTAAGAAATGCAGAATGACAATCTTCTACAGGTTTGAAAATGCTATGCCACTATATATTCTTTATATTTAACAAAATCCAGAAACTATGGCAGGTGGTAACCAACCAATCAATCTAGTCAGTTAGAAGCTATGCAAAACTTATATGACAAAACACAGAACTCATCATCCTTAAGAAATGAGACACTCTGAGTCTGACTCTCCATGGCCTTCTGCCTGTGCAGTCCTTTGCAGCTGTGTAAGCTGGGTGTTGAAATGATACTCTTCTCATCTAGTGACATTTCCTGTAGACTTCACACTCTGTCCAGTGAATGCAGTACTAGGCAGTTGATAAAAACCTGGAGGAGTCCCTGTTATTATTGAGGAATAAAATAAAAATATGGGAGGGGAAAAAAAAGTGGCAAGGACAATCATGGTATTAGTTTACAGTGATTTTGAGATGGATGAAGTTTTCCTAAGTGTTTGTACTGAGGCTGCAGAATACACAATCCTATGCTTTTGCAATCACTAAAAAATAGCCTCAACCCTCAGACTTGGTCCTTTGACTGTTATTAATTGTATATAAATTGTATGAGTGAATAACAGTAATAATACCAGGCATCTTTAGGGGAGATCAAGTCAAACTTCACCTTTGTACTATGAAATCCTTGGGATAATCAATCCTGAAGGGAACTTCAGTTATTCTAACATCACCAGGTCAGAGGAGACTTTGCATGCACCCAAAAGATGACTCCCTTGAAGTCCAAATAATGAAGAAGAGCACTCTTAGCTACCCATCCACTGCTGAGCATGGACTGTACTTCTGGGAGGCTGATAAGTTGCTTCTTCACAGTCATGATTACTTTTCTCTCTGATGAGAGCAGCCAGGGATATGCCAATGCTGTTGTGGTGTAAGATCCTTAAGGAGTACAGATCAGCCATGTCTTCTGGGCTATGTGTTAAATCCTCACGAGTAGGGTAATGGGAATTTTGAAGAGCTTCCTTAATAATCCTCTTCTGCTATTTTATTTTTAAGACGGACAATTCTGAAAAGACTGTGAATTTATCTCTTGAGCCATGAAGCTGAAATTCCACATTATTTATGTACAATTAATTTCCCTGGACTAATGACATCTTGACTAATTAGCAGCACCACATTTTACACAAGTCTTAAGCTTATCTGAAATACAGATATAGCCATTGCAATCCATTTAGACAGGAAACTCCTCCTAGTTGAAACAGGAGGAGAAACAGAGAAAGACAGATGAAATAGCACTTCCATCCCAATAATAATACTTCCATCCCAGTGCACATCCTAATCTATCCTGCCTGACAAAACATCTTCTGCTATTAGCAAGTTCTTAGAGAAAAATCACCCTGGAAGGGAGAATGTTAACCCTTCAGATTTGCTTCCAGGATTTTCAACTCATTATTCCATATGTACTTACTGGCAATGCACAGGAAAGAACTTATGCAGCCTGTGTTGCAGCATCCTGTGCCTGCAGTTGTGGCTCATCTCATGTGGAATGAAAAATAAAAACCAGACAAGGTGTCTGTTGTTTTTGATGTTCAGTCAGGGCAGGTTTAACACATCTGGCTAATACACTGCTTCATTTCAGAACATCAAAGCACACCTCCTTATCCTATTTTTATCTGAAAAAATTGGTTTACAGAAAATCAAATCTGTTATGTCTTGTGAATGTCCAAAAGTTATTCGGCCAACTATTTAGTGTACATGGAATTAATAGCATGTAGATTAAGGCAGTAATATGTGGATGATTGTAGCTATATAATCCTCTGAACATGACTGTACACTTTGCAATATCCTTTAGAGAATGTTCTTATGAATCTGCTAGAATGCAGTGAGCCAGTACCTTCTGTGTGATCTCAGGTTTGCCACTGCCATTTTTATGGTGCATTTTCTGTTTATACTACATTGCATGGGGAATGTTACACATGAGTGCTGACATTGTCCAGGAGCTGTGCCATATATGCCTACATGCTGGACAGCGGCTGTATTGCAGTGCAAGCTGCTCCAGGGGAAAAAACCCACCAAAACCACAACTCTAGTTCTTTGTGGAAAACAGAATTTACATCTCTTTGCTATATCAGTACAGAAGTTTCTCTGCTCACTAATATTTGCAACCAATATTATGCACACGAAGCTTCACTAGACTCTTGATGTGAACAACAATTCTTCATTCCATTATGAGGGAAGAAGCAAACTACTTCAGCAAAGTAGTTATCCTTTTGCACACATACTCCAAAGGTCCTCAGATGCCGTTAACTCCTAAGAGCACAGCAAGGAACAAGGAACAAGAACTTCCCATAAGCAGTCATAAAAGAAAGCTGACTAAACTTCTGAATAGAATTATATGATGTGACTGTGTATGGTAACAAAGGCCTGGAATTTGAGGAGCTAGATATGGCTTCTCTTCTGAAAACTGTTAAAACTCCTAAGTGGCAAATACAAATGAATCAACATGAAAAAGAGCAATATGAGGAATAAACAGATTCTAAAAGAGCTATAAGTACTCTGAGAAAAGATCTATACATCCTCATAGATTATTCAAGGAAAGAAATGGCTTACTTTGTGTCATAAAAGCATGCAGTATGCGTAATGGGTAAGGTAGAAGACTTTAGAGATTACAGTGATTAAAGTCATATGACAGAGACTGAAAAGATCAGATTTAATTTACACAGAAGATGAGTGGGAGCAGATATGCTGAAGGTAAACAAAATGATATATGGTAAATGGAAGAAAAATCATGTGTTGCTGTCTATCTTCTAGAACATTCAATCAAAATGAAAGGAAATACATCTGAAACTAATAATAAGGGACCTATTTGTCACACAGTTCTTAACTGACTTGAGGGAGTCCTTGCCCCACAGCAAGTCTTAAAGAACTTAATGATATGTAGTAGAGAGAGCTCCTTAAATCAGAGAATGAAACTCTTTAGAGATTGCAGAGCTCAATGTGATAACTGATGGCAATTTGGAAGAAAATTCATATATTGGCATCATTATCTTTTACATGTATCTTTTCTCCAGTGTGTGCTGGGAGCTGCTCCCAGGTCCATAGCATGACACACTGATTACTCCTTGCTCTTATAGCCACAATGACAGGTTCTAATTACAGCCCGAGTGGAACAGGAAAACTGTTATAAGGAAGAAGAAGGTCATTGTATCTAATTGCTTTTTATAGAGATACAATGAAACTATGGTAACCATTTTAAAGGTTTGGGGGGGGGGGGGGGGGGGGGGTGGTGTCTTGATTCTTGTAATATTAAACACCTGCAAAGGGAGGTACCTAGAAACAGTTTGGACAAACAGACTGCCTGAAATAAAGAGACCAATCCTCACTGGGTCCTTTACCATTGTCTGTAACAGCGTCACAATGAATAATTGTGACTAAATAGGTGTGTTTAGCTTTTTCACAGCTAGGCAAGAGGAAAAACAACTTAATGTTTGCTGTGAAATGTTGAAACAGAAAATAAGCAGCTTCTGGATTTAGAATGAGAACATGAAGGTAAGATTTGTATCATGGACAGCTTGTGGATGACTTCCTGTTAGGCACAGGCAAACCTTTTATTATGTGGGGAAGGGTAAATTCTTTCTCTAATGCCTGTCATTTTGAAAAGAGAGGCTGGAAAATTTCAGAGCAAATATTTCTTCACTGTAATTAGTTGATACATGAAAAGGCTTATATTTCATCAAGAATTTGAACTTAAATTTTAAGGAAATTCTGTCAGTTCCTGAAATCTGATTTCTTTCTGTCTCGTAACCTAAACATACCAGAACACAGTAAAATTTTGAAGTTATTCTGATGAGAATTAGACTGATCTGAAAAACAAATTACTCTATTTCCATAAATTCTTTCTTATTCATACCAGTGTCTGATAATCTTGCACATGACAGAGTTTTTTTCAGTGTGTTTAATCCTATCATAAGGAAATGCAGACTTATATAGAAGTTATTTGCTGTGCCATTTGCTTTTGTGCCTTTAGTGTTTGATGAAAAAGGCCCCAGCAGAATTCACTGAAGGTTGCTATGTGACATGCAGTGTTTTACGGCACAGATTTATTCAGCCACAGCAATGAAAGAGAAGTATGTGTTCACAGCAGATGGTCCACCATTTAAACAATTGCACTCTCTTTTGTGCTACCTTTTCCCACCTTCTTAAATAATAGTTTTCTGATAACAGATTTTTCACTATTGTATCACTGATTTCAAAGCTCCGGTGGGGCAAATTGTGAAACTACTCCTGACACTGAAGGAAGAATTTAGTGCTGAATTCAGCAGGTAAATGACTATTCACTTAGCTAGATAATAAACAAATTAAAAGTCTTAGAGATTTCTTAAGGAAGAAAAAAATAAAGAGCGTTTCAAAATGTAATTTTCTCTAGGACAAAACAACTTTACTCAAAGGTCAAACCACCAGCAAGCACGTTGTTTATTTCTAACTGATGCTGACCTGAGACATCCACACAACAGAGAAAGAAACAACTTGAAACGATGTAGTAGGTACACTGATCACTGATGACTGGAGGCAAGAGTCCAAATTACAGCTGAGTCCTGAGTTTCAGCCCACTGCTGCTGAAGCTGTGCTTTGCAAAAAGTGACTCTCAGGATAAATGACTTTGTCCATAAAATAGTCTTATCATTTTAAGCCTGGATAAATCAGGCTTCATCATTTTGTGAACTGGAATCAAAATATGGCATACTGTGAGCACCAGGCTGCCACCTTGTTCTGAGGGAAGTTTGGTGCAGGTACTCCAAGTGATGTGCTTAGCATGTAGAACATTTCACTAGTGAGAAAAGTGACTAATCTTCACCTTCTCTGGTTCTAAGGAACCTTGGAGGTTGAAGCACTGCACATTACCATTTTTCATATGAAGAGAACCTACTCAGGAAATCTGTACTAGTACAGCAGCACCTAAACTGTTGAAGCAAAGTGAAAAAGTTCACTGAAGCTTAACACCTTAGCTTAAATCAGCTGACAGAAGAGGCAGCCCTTCATGCCTGCCTGACTAGCCATCCTGTTTCCCAGCTCTTTCTTCCTCCTTTATTCTTTTTTGTCCAAACTTACATGCCTTTCTTTGCTTGACCCTCTTATATTTCTCTTCTATTCTTTCCCTCCTTCCTCTTTGTGGAAGGTGCATTTGGAGCTCATCTTTGATGAACGCTCCAAGTAAGGGAGGTGCTCTTGAAGAACACTCCAAGTAAGGGAAGAATATAGAGAGAAAGAAGGCAAGAAGAGAAGGAGATAGAGAAAAAAAACCCTCTAGAAAACATGTTTTACTTGTCTGTGTCTCAAACACAGACCTTAGCTGCAACTTTTAGCAGGCCAAATAGAGATTAAGGAATGACCTGACAGAAAGTCTGGCTGTGCAGCTGCATTGACAGCTGGTGACAAAATTATTTTTCTTTCAAAACCAGTACTGATTTCATATTTAAGCAAGATTAGGAAATAATGCAATAAATTATAGAAGAGACCTGTTCATTTCACAGAAAAAAAAGCTTTTTGCTGAAAGTACAATGCTGTGATAGAGCAGATAGAGTTCTCTATAAGTAGAAAACCTGATAAAAGATCTGAGTATATTTAAAGCGGTGGTATTTTATCACAGAGACCATTCTTTAATTGCCTTTTTTTTTTTTTTTACTAGATTATGAATTGGGTTTTTTTGGGTGTTTATTTTGTTTTTTAATTTTTTGCTTGTTTGTTAGGTTATTATTATTATTGTTTTCAGTTTTGTTTGCTAATTTTTTGTTGTTTGTTTCTTTTAAGGTTTTTTGGGGGTGTTTTTCTTTTGGTAGAGAGTTCTGTTTGTTTTGTTTTTTAATGTTTGGTCTTATTGCTTTTAATCAATAATACTAACAGTACTACATGCTCACTACATTATTATCTGCATTATAGCTAAGTAAGGAATAATAGCTATTTATTTCAGTCTTGTTCATGTCTCTGCTTTTCACTGCAGTTTTCCCTCTGAATAGCTTTCATGTGAATAAATCTACAATGTCCAGGTGAAATTAAATACTTATTTTAAAAGCTTATGTCACAGAAGTGTTTTGACTATATTAAGCAACTCACTTGGCACAAATAATATTTAAAAAGTTTTAAAATTATTTTCTTTCTTTTTCTGCTGCCCCTTTTCAGCATTTGTTCAGTTATTTTATCAGCTGAAATGGTTGGCTTTAACCAGAACCTGCCAACACCAGGCATTGCTCCTGGCAGGTGGATTGTTGTATATATTGGAGATTATAAATCATTTTGTCATTCTGAGACAGTCATAAATGTATCTGTTTGCACAGGGAACAACACCATACAATAACATCTAATTCTACTTCTCACTGTTGTAAAAGGGAGGTGCGCAAGTACAGTCTAAGATTACATCAACACAAATGCATTCTTTAAAATGTTTTGCTTGTATTTTAAATGTATGCTTATATTAAAAAAACACAACAAAAACCAAACAAACAAACAAAAACCCCCACCCAAACAAAAAACCCCAAAACTTCTCTTTTGGTTACCATCCATACACCAGAAAGACAGTGGTTTACACTCTGAATTGCAGACAACCCAAAAAGACTTCAGTTCTGTAGAGTTCTACACATGCCAGTGTGGCTCATAGAAAATAATGCAGGTATGTTGTCCCTGCATAATTTGAAGGTATTAGAGATGAATTTCACAGATGCTTGGGGAATTCTCTCTCTAGTTTCTTGTTTTCAAGTTAAATTTATGAAATCTTCAGAGGAATGACCTTTAAACAATTTATGAGAACCTAAGACACTTTAGATGCAATAAAAACAATTTCATCACTACCTTTTTTCCAGCTCCACATTCTCTTATTGTTGTTATGGTTACAGAGTCAAGACATGAGAATTTAGAAGAAGGTGGAACTGAGGATTCCCATGCAATTTCAATTCAAACCCTCAGGTATGCCTATTCAAGCACATATTTAATTGGAAGATCACAAACTTGCCATGCACTTCCCTCCCCAATCTAATGCTTTAATTCTAGTATTCAGTGTTTAGCATCACACCATGATTATAATCATGGCATACTGCAGCGGTAATTCACAATACCTAATAAAAAAAGGAAAAAAAAAGCCAACAGAAAACCTCCAATTGTTATTATGAATAGCTAAATCATCACTTCTGTACTTAGTATTTAAACCTTCAAACTTCAGCACTTAATACTACTGTATTTGCTGATATGAAGAGAAATTTGAACTCCAAGTGCATTCTTGAAACTTTTATTGAGGAGGATAGGTCTAAATGTGGCTTGTTTGAATTAATTTGATAGAAGAGTTAATTTCAAATCTTATACCTGGCACTTTGATGAAGCAAAATCTTTCCTGTGATTCACACGTCACATATTTGTAATAACGTATGGTGAGCTATAGCTAGTGATAGAAAAAATTTCTAACAGCTTTCCAGCATCCATTCAACAAAGTCTCTTCTTGGTTACAGCCATGGAATATGCAGTACAGATGAAGAAATGAAAACTATTCCCCTGATGTTAGCACTACTGTGCAATGAATCACTGTACATAAAACAATTCAGAGCAGCCTTTATGCTCCTTTAGCATGTAGTGCCAGGCAGAACAAAAGCCCAGTTAGCCTGCATTGCTGGTCAACAACCCTAACAGACAGAGGCAGTATCCAAAAATCTGTAAGATCAAAGAATTCTTGCTATGTTCTGTTTCTCTACTGATGATTTTATGTCAGCAGCTGGGACAAGGTGGCAGGGAGCCATGACAAACATTCTGTAGCAATAAGGGGCAGATTTACATTTTGTAAAGCTACAGGACTGAGGTGTTTATATAAGCTGAAGTCTTTCAGCTTTTATATAGTTGAAAAAGAGATTTCATTAACCCACTTCTTGTCATCTAAGGACATTGCAATTTTTCGTCTATTTGGAATAAAAAGTGTATTTTTTTTCTGCAGAGTTCCTAGCAGATGATTTTTTTTTTTACTGCTCTTGAAACAGTCTGTTACAAAGCTGGTACAATGCCCTGCCTTTATTCTTCAACATCAAATAGCTGAAAACCATGACAAGATAACTTTCTTTCACAAATATTTTCTAATAATGAGAATAAAAATATTTCTACATATATCTTCTCAAATATGACCTGAGGTAATCAACTCTCTAATGTGTAAAAGGAAACTGAACTTATTTGCATATGATAGTTTACTATCTTTTCAGTGCCATTGATAGCCATTGATATTTTCAATTTCTTTTGCTTGTTTTTTTTACTAGAAAGATTTTTTTGCAGCACTTTTGTTAGCACTGTCAATGTAAGAACAAGAATGACCCAAAGTTTATCTTTATTTTTGTGAGGTACTTGATGACCTGCTACTTTAAAGTTTCCAGTTTTATCATCTAAGTCTCCTGTCGATTTTTTCTGTCCTTTTTCATATCTTGGGAAATAGTATAAATGTTAGAGTTCAATAGTCTATGGTACCCTTTTTCTCCATCCAAAAATTGTATAGTATAAATTTCTTGGTTATATTGTGATATTAACCATCAGAACTACATCTGGACCTAGCCTACTAAGGCCCAGAAGATATGTTGTGCACACCAGGTCCATGTAGAGAGCTGTGAAATGGTGGCAGGATAAGGAAAGGCTAATTTTTTGTCCATTTTTGCTATTTTATCCAGGACAGTCAATGCTTGATTTTCATATTGAAATTCTACAGATCTCAATCTGTTTGTCTCCAAGTGTAAATATGCATATTAAATTTCAGGTTTATGCTAAATTCATTTAATTAGTGTGATAGCTTTGGCTGAACCTCTTGATGGAGAAAGGAGGCTGTTTTTGTTTTTTTTTTTCTGGGAAACCACTGACCTGCCAGAGGAGAGATAGGGAGAAGAGCAGAGTGCAGATGAAATCACACTGGTCAGGACAGGGAGACACTGGGCAGTTGCTGGCCTGTGGTTTGCCCAGAAAGGCTGAGAAACAACTGTAAGGAGCAGAGAGAGGCAGGAGGATGAGCCAAGGAGAGAGCCAAGGGGAGGTTTCTTTGGAACAGAGGGAGAAGGAGCAAGGTTTGCAGTTACTCAGAAAATGTCCAAGTTAACCACAACAAACAGCAAAGTGAGAACACATCTGTGAGAGCAAACAGGCAAGTGGACAGATCTGAGTAAATGCTCTTATTTCTATTTTATTGTCCTTAGTCACACTGAGCTTTCTCAACTTAAATAGTGTTCCAATTCAAATTCCAGTAAAATCTGGCTTTTAGTTTAAAAGCCTTTTTTCTGTTTGGTCTGGGCATATCCACTTTTAAGACAGAGCATCTTGCAAGCCCATCTTATGGGATCAAAAAATAACATGATATTGTTATGGGGGAAAAAAAAAGCCTTTTTTTTTTCTTGGCCTGAATTTAACCTCAGGGTAGGCCATAATATATTGCAACCTTGCCAGCCACAGAACTAAAGTTTCCTTCTTTTGGGTGTGACAGTACAGTAAAACATCCAGTTAAAATTATTGGCTAAGGTAGCAGCTGTGTCTGCAGGTGTTTTCCCATGCACAAGTACAAGAGGAAACGTGCAGCTGCTATGAAGCAGCAGGAGTCTGAGCCTGCCTCTGCTTGTCTAAAAAGGTGGAAAGCAGAGGAAAACATCCTGCATAATGACTTTGTTTGTGAGCCAATGTTTGGGACTTCTTAAATTTTTTTTTGAATAACAGCACAAGTGAAAAAACCCCCGCATTTTCATTATTTTCTAAATTATATCTTTATTTGAAACTTTAGTATTAGTATTAGATTGCATATTATGATTATTATCAAATGTGGTAAAAATATATTTTGCTAACATAGAATTGAATAATGCCTAGGTTTTTAATGTTCTCCCACCCATTCATACTCTCAAAAAATTATTTTTCTCATGTCCTAATGATTTCTTCCACTTTTAGCCTATCTACATGTCCTAGGAGGACTTTATGATGTCTGTTCTGCTTATGTTGGATATTATGTTCTGTACCTTTCAGACTGGTTCTAAGAGTGAAGGGAGAAAAGTTTGCAGAAACTGCTCTAACTCCTCCACATTCTGCTCCTGGACTGTGTGGTCTGCTGCATAGACAGACAGCAGGACTGAGATCTCTCTGCTTTTAGTTAGTTTTTAGCTAGCTGAGGCAAAGAAGTTCCCTGGACTGTTGTTTTTTTTTTTTCCTTTCCTTTTTCTTGGAACTGTTCGAACCTGCTCTGGACAGAAAACCCATGGGAGCATTGGGAACTCGCACCTGCAGCCCACCGGGGCCTGTGCCTCGGCATTTTCCAGTGCTGGAGGGACTGATAAGAGACTGAGAGAGCTGAGCTACACTCCACAAGGACTTCCTGGGTTTGCCATCTCATCAGGCAGCGAGAGGCTTTATAGTTTCATATTATTTGGGTTTTTTGTGCTTGTGTATACTTTGATTGTTAAATAAATAGCTTTTTCCACTTTTCTCCGAGGAAATCTTTTCCCGAACCAGCTGGGAGAGGGGTCACTTGAATTTCCTATTCTGGAGGGAATCCATTCAGAGGTTTTCTCCCAAATTTGCCCTAAACCAGGGCAGCACAGTACTCTCAATGCTCTCACATGAGCACATTGACAAGGCTTAATGTTATGTCATGAGATGTGTTTTGGCTAATACGTGCAGGGCAAAGGGATAGAAAACTATTGAGGCTCATGCTGCCATTTTGCCTTAAAGACAGCAGAGGACTAAAAATTAGGTTTTCAGGTCATTCTTTAGTAAATATTTTTTCAAAAAATTTCCAGGATTATCACATCTTGGACATATCTCTGTCTCTCTCTCTCATTAAGTTTGGTCCAATTTGATAGACCAGCTAACCATGGGCTTAGGTGGAAGGAATCACAATCTGACAAATAGAATAGCAGTAGTTGAACTAACTTTGTTTCCTTAGCACATCAGGATAAAAAGAAGTTTAAAAATTACAGATTTTTTCTGTTCTGTTTGCAATTGTGACCAATATCTACTAAGACTTGTGTGTCCCAAATAGACATACCTTTTTTCATAAGCCATTACAGCTGAATACACTAAGGGAAGGTTCAGCAGCTACTTCCTATAAATTCCAGGGAGCAGTCCTGTGCCAGAACTGTATATTGATGAATGTCACAAGAGGAAATCTTGGTGAACATATGCGCTTTTAGTGTAGGCAGCTGACAGCATACACTGTGGCTTCCTTCCTTCCTTCCTCCCTCCCCTCCTCCCTTCCCTCTTGCCCTCTCTCCTTTCCCTAAAAATCAGTTGTCAAAAATCTTGTTTCAGGCTCACCCCAGAGGAAACTGAAAGGAAAAACAATATCTATTTTTTTTTCTCTTAGCTCTTACACAGGACAAAATATCAGGACAAAATAATATTTTATAAATATTTATACCTCTGTCATGCAATTGTCATTAATGTGCTACCATCAAGAAAACTTTTAGCTCTTCAGGTAATCTCTCTCCACATCTATGATTGGTATTGCCCTATTTCCATTAACTAAACATATTCCTTGGTTATTACAGACGTCTGTGGCAGTGATAGTTGGATTTATAGGCAGGTCTTTGTCCCCTTCCCCCCTCACATTCATAGTTCCACCATTGGACAATGTGATTTTCCCTAAGATAAGAGCACCAGATGGATAGTGCAGGAGGAGCTGTCTGGATGCTTTCATAATGACTGATTCCAGAGTGGGAAACTGTGATGGCTGTGGTTTACTTTGGTGCACATCAGCCTGCAAGTGTACAAAACTCTGCAGGAGACTGGGCCACCTGGTCTCAGGAGGTTGTGGGCATCTTCCAGGTGGATCTCCAAGGTGGCAGGGACTCACTTTTAAACAGGTGAGTAAAAGCACTAAGATCCAGCCAAATACAGAGATAAAATTCTAAAGAAGCTACACAGGTGCTTTGTTGCCTTTTAACCATGCATGCTTCACAGCCAGAGACTGAAACCTGTCTGTTTCTAGGAGAACCTGCTTGCAGTATAACCTTTTAGACTTGCTTATGGTACATAGTGCATTGGCAGTATTTAGAGACTGCATTAGCAATAAACCTGACCATAATTATTCACATAATCAGGATCACACTCCTTGTGCCTGGTGGAGAGTCTTTTCTCTATTTCTGTGGCACAAGGTCTTAGAAATATTTTAAAATCATTCATAGTTCCACCAGTTTAGAAACACATCTGCATATCACTACCAGAGAGGTTTCTTTGCTACACTGCCTGATCCTTGCATGTCCTTCTCCTGAGCTCAGCTAAGCCAAATGAGTACAGAAAACTCAGCTCTTTGCTCAGGCTGACCTCATGAAAAGTTATATTAATTGACTTGAAGGACAGTGAATAATTTCCATTTGAGAGTAAAAGCTATTTGAAATGGTTCAGAGAACAAATGTTGGCTCAGGTCTCAAGCATACACATGCCCCTGCCACCCACCTTCTCTGGATTTTTAATAAACTCTAAAATTATATGGCAGAATAGAAAGCAAAAAACTGAACTCTAACCTTAAATGCATTAAAATAAACAAAGAAACAAATAATTAAATAAATATAATTTTTTTTTATTTTACCTACTTATAAAAAGTAAGATTTTTAAGTGTCACTACTCAAAGTACATTTTGGAATGCTCTACAGCAATTCTCAAAGTCTGATTTACATAGATATATATTTGTAACATTTTATGGATATATAGATTTTTCTGCTTTAAGCAGTTAGTTATGGTAAACTTCCATTATGAGAAATTCAATTCGTGTTCTTTTCCTTAAATATCCAGGAGCAAAAGAAAACTTTATAATCTTATTATATGTTCCAAGACTTACTTTGAAGGCCAACAGTTCCCAAGCATTGGAACAGTTAGGATTTTTGAAGATGGAAATGTAAAAGTGCCGTCCATTCTTAAGAGTTAACAGATTATATTTTCTGAGCTTCTTCACTTGATTTCAGTTGGAATTACAACAAAAAAGTATTTTCCTTAATATTTTATATTTAGGATGGAAGATAAATACCACATGACTACTTTGTAGGATATTTGCACAGAAGATCTCATGAAGAAATGAAAGTGAGGAGGAAAGGCCAGCTTACCAACCAAAAAACCAAAATAATGAGCTGTTCTAAATCCACATGAAGAAAAACACCCATATCACTAATTTCACATAATAAAGACTTGGCTTGTATTACTTAAAAAAACCCAACAAAACAACAACCGTTTCATGCTTGATCTGAAGTAACCTAAATACCAAAACATTACAGGCAAAACAATATTATAACAAAGAATAAAACTAAATTAGCTATGTTAAGGGTCACAAGAAAAATCCAAGAATTTTAAATATGTGAAATCCTTTCATAAAGATTATAGAAATGATTCTTTGAACATTCAAAAATGGCAACTGCCAATCAAACACAGAATGTGTACTTGAAGGACTGGGCTTCATCACAAATTTCAAATCAGAGCTTGAAAAAAGTCAAGGTCAAGTGTTGTAGTTTATACAGGTCAATAAATGTCTAACTCTGTGAAGAACTGTTTAGAAACAAATTGAAAAGTAAAAGGAAAAATTAGATCCAGGGTGTTATTAAAAGCTCTTCAAGCCTAACACATACCAATTGAAAAAACTTTTATTTCAAAGTATTTACTTTTGGTAAGAGATGAGCAAAAAGCTGCCTAATTGATGAAGTCAACATTGGTGTAAGGCTGACTGGCTTTTTCACTTTACATTTACAGATGGAGACAAGAATATTTACATCAGCTGAAGAATTGGTTCTTTTATTGTTGTAGTGTTACTTAATGCTACAAACTTCTTTTAGTGTTTAAGAATGAATAGAAAAATAAAAATCCTGTGGGGCTAATTTACTGGCAAGAGTGGAAACAGGATTTCTTGCAGGCATATACATATTGTAGAGCCTGTATGAACATCAGTGCAAACTGAAGGATCCTCTCAGTTTTATAAACTGAGAACTGAATATTGTTTTTTTATTTGACCACTAGAATTTTGCTAATACCTCAGACTATCAGTCTTTTCTTGAAGGTTTAAGGGTTAACTTGAGATCCACACTTGGTGTTCATGCACTTGGCTGTCTTCTGAATAAACCTTTATGTGATTTTATTTATCTTTGAGGTTAATTATTTTTTCCTGAGCTTGTCCCTAAGCAGTTCCGTTCCAACTCTTCCTTTATTTCTCCCTCAAGAAAGAGACTTTGAGAACTTGCTTTCCATGAGGATTCAATAAAAGCAGCCTTCCTGTTGCTCTGGTCACCCACACAGCAAAAAGGAAGTTAAACTGTTTGCTGACATATCTCTTATGGTTTTGGGTCTGAGCCTTTGCTCTTGAGCCTGCTGCCAAAGTCTGACTTGCACAGACAATACTTTGTGGGTGGTGACTTCACTGGGAATGCAGAGCCAAGAATTGGAGAAATGTCCTGTGAGCCATATCTGTGGTGGTTAGGAACGCAGTACGGGATCCACACATTTAAAGTTACAGAAGATATACGTATTTTGTGGTAACCATGCAGTGGAAGAAAGTAATTCTCTGGCCCCTAAACTCCATCTTAGCTAATCATAAGGAAGGTCGGTAAATGCAGTGTTTTTCTCATGACATTTTATAAACATAGGGTTTCAAAGTGAATGTGGATGGAAAGGCAAATAATCCTTCCATCCCTTATGATCTGCATATAATTGTGGTTTGCCTGAACTGGCTGAAAGCTTAGCATAATTATTTGGAAAGTTTGGAAAGATTCTATCTGCATCAATTCCTAACTGACCCTTGCTTTCTTTGGAAAATACAGAGGGATTTTGACACATTCATTGATAACAGATATGTAAAGTCTATCCTAGATCAAGATGTGATATTTCTATTAATATTTTCCTACATGGAATTTAGTTTACAGTAATCTCTAAGGAAGCAGAAATGAACACATAAACCAGCATTTACATAAAAGAAGTGAGTAGAAATTAAAGACAGAAAGATATTCATTGCTGGTTAGGATATCTGATTTATACCTGCATGTAATATACGACATGAGCAAAAAAGTAAAAGCCTCGCTGAAAGTTAAGCGCTGATTCCAGGCAGAACAAATCATTCCAGTTTTTATTTAGTATGTGACTGATAACAGTATTTGCTGAATATTCTTCACTAGAGTCTACTCACAAACTAGAGTACTTCAAAAATAAAGTCCTGCAGAGTCTATTCATCAAACTAGTATGTACATTTATCATTGCCTTATTCTGACACTAGTCTTCCAAGAGCTTTAGTAACATTAAAAAATAAATAGAAAAAAAGTGTACTGAAAATTAATTTGATTTTCAATTTTTTTATCTAAGTACACAAGAAAATCCAAGTGTTCTGCAAAGAATGTCGTATGTTTTCAGAGTTATAAAAAAGATTTTTTTTTCCAAAGTCTGTTTGAGAATCAGAAGTCTTTAAGTATGTAGAAACTTAACATCTGTTTAGGTACTTAAAATTTACTACTGCAGTTCCTGTATTCGTTATTATATCTGGGTCTGATTTCATCATGTCAAACAAAAATCCAAAGAGACACTCTCATGAAGAGCTTGAAACAAGCCCACTAAAAGTTCTGGAAAAGAGATAGTACTATTATAAGCTTGTTATTGATGAAGTCATAGATGAAAAGGGTAAACTTTATTAATATTTAAGTGATATTTCATCAAAAAGCCTCTTGAAAGTAGGTGGGATATGGGTTTTAAAATTGCTTGTATGCTTTGGAAGATTTTGTGTTAGGGTAGCTGCACATCCTAAGCTCAGGAATCCTCAATTCCAGACTTGCACAATTATTCTCAGGACTGCCAGGCTTCATAAATCTGTGTCTGAAATTGCTGCTTGAACTGTCCCAAAAATAACAACAGCAAAAAAGATATTTCCATGTGGGTTCTTTGTTGCAGAACAGGGAAATTGGTCATAAGGAATGCATACACTTGGCACTGCTCTGAATACTTAGCTTCAATAATTTTCTAAACTTCTAAAAAAAAAAAAAAAGTGGTTTACAGTTTCTCTGAGCTTCCTTTTTCACTAATGCTACATGTTTTGGTTTTGTGTGGCAATGTTTTGGAACTGGGGGGGCTACAGGGGTGGCTACTGTGAGAAGCTGCCAGAAGCTTCCCCTGTGTCCGAGAGAGAAAATGCCAGCTGGCTCCAAGACAGACCTGCTGCTGGCAAAGGCTGATCCTATCAGTGGTTGTCCCAAAGTCAAGGTCTGTTTTGCCTGTGATGGCAACTGGTGAGTGATGACTCCCTGTCCTCATCTCAACCCATGAGCTTTTCATTGCATTTTCTCTCCCCTGTCCAGCTGAAAACGAGGGTGATAGAGTGGCCTAGGTGGGTGTCTGGTGTCCTGCCAGGGTAAACTCACAACATTACACCGCACCACAATATGAGCCACATATGGCACCTTTTGTATTTTGGTAACATTAGAAAGAAGACTGTTATTGGATATGGGATGGAAATACTTTGTATCAAGGACTACATTCAGAAGATGAGGCATTGTTTTTTCATATTTTGAAAAATTACTCCATCTCCTCAGAACCTCTCCCCTTCATCATGTACCATATACACATCCCTCATGTGTTTGTGCAGATAGCCCAGGCTCGTACGGAAAGAAACAGTCTAAGAATAAATACAAGTATTCTTCTTTTCTAAATATTCCAGAGGTTTTGGCTTGGTCAGAAGAGATATTTCCTGTCCAAAATAATTATGTAGACAATTTTCTGACTAGATAGCATTTTTAAGAATATTCTAAAAAATTTCTGCTTTTCACCAGAAACCTTTTTTATTCTAGTTAAAAAATTATTCCTTACCTTGACAATTTAAGAAAGAATAGCACTATGAACAAGAATAACATTATAATAACACTAATTAAGACGTTAAAGTGCTGGCGCAAGTTCAGAGAAGAGCAATGGATCTGTTGAAAGATCTGCAGCACAAGTCTGATGAGGAGAGGCTGAAGGAGTTGGGTGTGTTCAGCCTGGAGAAAAGAAGGTTCAGGGGAACCTTACCACCTGAAAAGAGGGTGAACCCAGGTGAGGGTTGGCCTCTTCTCCCAGGTAAAAAGGGATAGGACAAGAGGAAATGGCTTCAATTGAACCAGGGGAGGGTTTAGGGTGGATATTAGGAAAACCTTTTTTAACTGAAAGGGCGATTGGGCATTGGAACAGATTGCCCAGGAAAGTGGTGAAGGCACTATTTCTAGAAATGTTTAAACAATCATGTGACTGTGGCATTTAGGGACATGGTTGTGCATAAACCTGGTGGCACCGAGTTAATAGCTGAACCCAACAACCTTGGAGGCCTTTTCCAGGCTTAACCTTTTGGTGACTGTGATTCTACTCTCATTTTCATTAACGTGCCCTTGAGAGAGAAAGATGAAAGGAGAAAAAGTGATCAACCTTCTAACCAAACTTTAATTCCATCATGTAATATTAGCAAAGTCTAAACAAATTGGAATTTATAGAACTAGGGCAAAATCTGCCTGTCTTTTTAAGAGATATTCTTAATATCATCTAAGTCGAATGCAAATTGTTCTTCTCCCAGTTTCAAGGAAAAAGATGAAGGTATAAATGAATGAGTTTAGCCCATGATAATAACAAAAGTTTTGGTTGGGTTTGAGGGGGGTGTTGTTTGTTTGTTTTCTTTATTTTCCAAAGACCTTGTGAACTATAAGTACTTTCTTAAGCCAGACTAATAATGGGAAAGCTCAATTTTGCTTAATATTGCAGAACATGTGTTCTTCTGAAATATCAACACAGCTTTGAATCTTGCAGTCTAGCCTGCATTAACAAATTAATTGTGCAGATCACTGCTGTGCATTTTTTGTGACTACTTGTACATTCTTCATAGATGTAAGAAGATATATTCAGGTAAAAAATATCTTGAAAATTTACCAAATAATTTGTTCCATGTTTTGCATGCCAATAGCAGCTGTGAGGACTTCACAGTACTGGAACAAAGTAGTTAAAAAACAAGGGTAGAGACTGAAGAAAAAAAGTTGTAAAAATCGCTCAAATGTCAAAGGAAAGATTTTTGTCCTACGCTTTGATTCTCTGGATTTATGAGGACATCATATGTCTAATTCCTTCCTGTGCTCAGTCCTTATTTCATGAACATTTGGAATGAAGTTATTTTGAATGGGAAAACTACTTTCTGTTCCATTAGTAAAACCAGTTTTGTCTAATTGTAACTTTGACAAGAGTGCAGAGACCTGTTAAAACATAGGTGGTCTACTGCTATTGTTCTGCACTGGGTAGGGGACAAGTTCTGTTAGTGCTACCAGTATTTGAAACATTCAAATTTTACTTGCTAAATAAGAAATTGTAGATGGAGTTGGAATAAATTATGAAGGCTAGTGAAGCAGGGTCAATATTTAACATTTCATGCAATAAGGAAGAGGGAGCTGAGACAAAAAAAAAAGAAGAAGCCTCTCTGCAGCTGCTTTTGAAGACTATTGGCCTAAAAACTTTGTAGTCATCGAAGCAAGGAGTGTCAATGCTGAATTAACTGAGATCCATGATGATGACTATTTGGGAAAAAAAATTAGTGAGATGTGATGGGTAAGAATGCATCTTAAAAGGAAAAATCAGGGAAGAATATGCAAGGTACAAATGTGATTTTTACCAGTAGAAGTTCAGAGTGTAGAAATGCAGAGTACTCCAGCTTGAAGAAAAGGAAGATTTTTTTAAAAAGACTAAAATTCAAGTGACATTGACCTAGTAGGTAGAAGCTTGCACAGAGAAAGCTGATTATTGTTTCACCATCTTTTTCAAATACACAATGGTTCTACCATATAAAACATTGAACAAACAGGAATATAAAATGGTTAGGTCTGTTGTTTTGGTCCCATTCAGACACCTATTAAAATCTTACTTTGACCTTGCTCTCTGATAGGTTTCAATGAAAATACAAAAAATATATATAATTTTAAAAAGTTAAGAAAGAGTAATTTGATAATATACCAACTTCTATATTATATTTACATGCACGATTTTGTTGTGTGGTTCCATCTTGAAATGAGGTGTGCATAGTTCTGTGGCAGTATGATTTTTGCAGAACAAAATAATCAGTATATCACCAACTCCTGGGGTTACAGAAACTTATCCTGCTGTCTGTAGTAACAGCACACTGGAAAGAATTTTAGGGATAGAAATTTTTAGAAAAATAGCTGTAGAAGCATTATGTGTATATATATATATAAGCGCTAATGGTACTGGCTACACAGCTGTATGTTTATTTTTAGCTTTCCCCTACTATCTTATGATCTGTCAGAGAAAAAATTCTCAGCTATGTCCATTAAGTACAACACTCTCGGTATGTGGGGTTTTGTGTTGACCTTATTCGCAACAAAGAAAGTGACTTTACTGATATCATAAGGGAAGTTTATAAATGAAGAAAAAAATTGATGACACCTGTTAAAACACTAGAACTATAATAACAAGCAGCTGCTGTTTAGCCTCTTAAAATGCATTCTGCCAAATCATCTCACTTTAAATTCTGAAAGCCAGAGAGGCAAGAAGACAGTCTTTGTGAATTTCTATGACTGTGCAAACATATTATATTTTTCACATGATAAAATATTAACAACTCTTAGGAGATGATGGACAATTATATAAATCAAACCATGCACTTTAATTTATCTGAAAATCAGTAAGAATCATTTGATTGCAAAATAGTACCTAAAATCTGAAAATTAACCCATCAGAGGAGAAACGACTGTTTTTAAACTGGAATTCTGCTCTGTGAAAAGCAAGCATTGTGATATTCAGCTCTATGTAGCACTGCTTAAAAAATGTTTTGTTCAGCTCCTAGTCATGCAAAGCTGCACTATCAGTTGCTTGCATAGGAAACTCAAGCATGCAAGGACTGCATAACACAGGCTCCATTTTACTGGAGGTAGTCAACTTGTTAGCTCCATTTTACAACCCTAAGGAATTTTCTTTAATTTGCACAACTTTTGCCACGAAACTCAGCTGAGCAGGCATTTCATCAGTGGAAAATGCAATAGTTAATAAGGATGAATGGCAAAAAGATTAAAGTAAGAAACTGGAAAGTTCTAAGTGGAAACAAGAAACTCATGAAGCAATAAAAATAATTTTCTAATATAGTAAGGTAATGACCCAGAGCTCAAACACATTTAATCTTAGAATTTAAACAATTCTTTCTGCATAATCTCACCTAGCACTTACATTAAAGAAGCCATTGTCACATATCGTTGGCTCCAATACTGTTTTCTTTTCCAACAAAGGCGCTGGTTGAGGTTAGCCTAGGTGCAATGCATGTGTTTAAACACAACTGACATATTCCTCTTTACAAGGAATTTATATGGCTGCTAAGGTACCCTAAGTATGTACAAACGGGGAAGATCCCTTGGGCTTGATGACAATTCTTTCTCTCTGCAGAGAGAATGATCATGGTTTTGGCTTTCATGTGGCTGCCCAGAGGGTGAGATTTGGCACAGTTTAGTTCAGCATAGTTAGGAAACCATATGATAGTTTGTTGTATATGTCTGCTAATACAAAAACATGCACACTGCAAAGAAAATATCAAGCATCCTGGGGAGTTAGTTTTCTCATCCTCAGGGAAAAAAACTGTGGTGGGTTGACTCTGGCTGGATTCCAGGTGCACACCAAAGCCACTCTATCACCACAAATGGACAGGGGAGAGAAAATATAAAAAAGTTCACAAGTTTAGATAAGGGCAGGGAGAAATCACTCGCCAGTTATCATCAAGGGCAAAACAGACTTGTCTTGGGTAAATTAGTTGAATTTATTACCAATCAAAATCACAGCAGGACAATGGGTCATAAAATAAATCTTAAAAACACCTTTCCCAAACTCCACCCTCCTTCTGGGCTCTTTCTCCTCTCCTAGTGGTGCAGGGAGATGGGGAATGACCATATTATCAGTTCATCACAGGTTGTTTCTGACATTGGAGACAATTCTCTACAACTTTCTCCAGCCTGGGTTCCCATGGGCTACAGCTCTTCAGGAACTGCTCCAACATGGGTCCTTTTCCATGGGGTGCAGTCCTTCAAGAACAGACTGCTCCAGAGTGGGTCCCCCATGGGGTCACAAGTCCTGCCAGAAAAGTTGCTCCAGCACGGGCTCCTCTTTCCATGGGTTGCAGGTCTCTGCCAGCAGCCTGCTCCAGTGTAGACTTCCCATGGGGTCACGACCTTTCAGGCTTTCACCTGCTGTAGTGTGGGTTTCCTCCATGGGCTGCAGGTCAATCTCTGCATCCCCATGGATCTCCATGGGCTACAGGGGCACAACTGCCTCACCATGATCTTCACCATGGGCTGCAGGGGAATCTCAGCTCCGGTGTCTGGAGTACCTCCTGCCCTTCCTTCTCTGCTGACCTGGCTGTCTGTAGAGTTGTTGCTCTCACATATTTTCACTCCTCTCTCCTCTTCATGAAATTTCATCTGTGAAATAAGTTTTTTATTCCTCTTAAATATTTTATCAGAGAGGTGCTACCATCTTCTCTGGTTGACTCAGCCTTGGCCAGTGGTGCATCCGTCTTGGAGCTGGCTGGCATTGGCTTTGTCAGGCATAGGGGAATCTTCCAGCGGCTTTTCACAGAAGCCCCACCCATAGCTCACCTCCCAGCTACAAAAATCTGGTTGCACAAACTCAATGCACAGTTCACTTAAACCCAAACCTTTCCTCCATCATTTAAAATCCTACAAAGTAGCAGCCTCTTGCAGTTTACGGATTTCTGAAGCCTTGATGATTGATGCTTTGTTGGGTTTGCACAGCAATGTTTTGGTATCTGCTGAATGGGGCTGCAGGGGTGGTTTCTGTGAAAAGCTGCCAGAAGCTTCCCCCATGTTCAGTGGAGCCAATGCCAGCTGGCTGCAAGACAGACCTGGCACTGGCCAAGGCTGAACACATAAGTGATGGTGGCTGCCCCTGTGATGAACTTACTGCAACACTCATTCCTCATCCCCCTGTTCTGCCAGAGGGGAGGAGGCAGAGAAAATGAGAAATCAAAAAATCAATTAGGTTGGAAAAGACCTCTGAGATCATCAAGTCTGACCTATAACCCAACACCACCATTTCAACTAGACCATGGCACTAAGTGCCACATCCATTCTTTCCTTGAACATCTGGAGGGGCATTGACTTCACCACCCCCCTGGGCAGGGATCCCAATATCTAATCACTTCTTCTGTGAAGAATTTCTTCCTGATATTCAGGGAAGCTCCTAAAGCTCCCCTAGAACAGCATAAGATGATGTTTTCTTGTCCTACTGCAGAGTTAACCTAGTTATCATGGAGTCAAATGGAGTCTGGGAATAAGGGAGGGGTGAGGGCGTAGGCATTTTAAAATCTAGTTTTATTTCTCATTGCCCTACTCAGATTTGATTGGTAATAAATTAAAATAATTTCCCTAAGTCAAGTCTGGTTTGTCTGTGATGGTAATTGCCCAGTGACCTCTCCTGGTCCTTATCTCAACGCACAAACTTCTCATATTTTTCCTCCCTTGTCTAGCTGAGGAACGGAGTTATAGACTGTCTTTGGTGGGCATCCAGTACCCAGCCAGGGTCAACCCACCACAGACATTTATTCCTGCAGTAACTTGGTGTTGAGATCCATAGTGTAATTCCTGCATGAGTCACATCACCTTGATATACTCCAGAGGTAATTTCAAAGTTTGTTTATGTCTTACAATCCAATACATATTTTTAATGAAAAATATTTCCATATATTGAAAATGCAACTTTCACACCAGACGCAGACAAAATTATTTTAGCTTAAAGGTATGTGTACATACAAATCTCTGTGTGGGAACAGCACATAGTTACTGCTTCCCACTTAGGGATGTAGCCTAGTAGATGATTAGAGCAACAGCAAACATGAAAAGCTTCTTCCAAGCATTAAGAAAAATCCTCAGTGTTTGTATGTGTTTAAAATTAAAGTGCATGGAGCTTTCCAGATCAGTCAACACTGCGAAAGCTGGCAAGAAAAGTTCAAAAGTTCTTAATTTAGTAGAATTTGCTGCTTTTAGGAAATCCCTTATCCACCTAGCAACCGTTGCACAAAAGGTATAATTCTCAGAGACTTAAATTCTCACTGACTGAACAAGAGGGAAAATTGCAAACATGCAAAATAGCTTGATGACATTGTGACACCAGTGAGGCTAGTGGGTCAGACTGAGTAGGTCAAATGTCAGGTCGTGGGTGGTACAGAATACAAGATATATGTCTTTTCTACATGATTTACACAATAGCACAGATCCCCAAATAAAGACCTCCACCACTCCCATCTTCCCGGACAACCTCACCCCAGACCCATCTGTGTCAGAGTACTCATTTTAGTCACACTTTGAAATTCTTGTCAACATACTTCATGGTGTGGTATGTTTCTAAACATTCTAAACATTCCTAAAAGTCTCCCTTGCAGCTTTTCTGACACATTCTGTATTGTATTGGGTGTATCCAGCCAGCAGCCTCCAGGTGCCTCCTACAGAGAGGACTCTAACTCTGAGCTGATTGTCATTCTAGACAACAAAGTCTGATATGCAGACATGCACGTGTAATCTTAGGGAGTGAAAATAATGATTTTCATTCCCAGTACTGCTTCTTCACTTTCACTTAAATCCAGGAAGACTGAATCTGAAAAAAAGATTGTTACTCAGTCTAAGACTATCTGAACCCAGCCTTCTAAATTATTGTTTGACTTAATATAATCCAAAAATTTAGAGTGATTTATGTGCCTATGAATAGATATACCCAGATGTTTTTAAATTTCTGTGGACAAAAGACAGCCACATGAATGTGAAGGAGGAGTGGCTGTAGCTCAAGAATCTTTGCAATCCTTGTTTATACTTCCTCAATTGTTGCCTTTTTTTCCTCTCTTTTGAAAAGTATTTATTATTATTCCTATTCTTTCCTGTTTTGAACAAAATAGAACAAAAAATGTTTTGATTTAAGGCTTTCTATCCATGTTTCCTACTCTTGAGCATCTGGTATTAGTAGGAGTAACCCTTCAGGGGACTCTCCATACTTTGGCAAACACCCAATATCCAACATTAATTAACATTCTCTCATATAAAAATCTCTCATTACTCAAAATACATCCTCTCCTACACATACACTTCCCACATCCTAAGCTTTTTCCTTACTGAAGACAAATATATCTCCTGAATTTTAAATGTAATAAAGTCTAGAGTTTTGTGTACAAGTCATTCTGAGTAATAATAAAAATCCAGCTGTGGTATTCTACACCTTGTAGTTTCCTCATTTTGCTTTGAATCTCTTAAAAAAATGAATTGAAAATCAAAAGAGAAATATAGGATATTTATCAGAGAGGTTGAATGCTTTCAGCAAGTTAAGCATTGCTGATTCAGCTGAGGAGAAATTTTTTTGCTTAATCATTATTCTATGTCCAAGCAGTTTTCACTGTAGCTACTAAATTATACCTTCATAGTAAGATTATGGTATCTCTAAATTCAAACGCCGATTATTGTGTTCAGACATGAAATAAAATTCTCTCTCTGATCTTGAGAATTGTAATGTCATTGATAATGTAGAAAAATCACCTTCAATGATAAAACATGCAGTTACTTTTATTCCCAAAGCTGTGTTAGCACCTCTCAACACCAAAATTTTGCAAGAACAGCTTGTACAAAGTCTTCATCAAGTTCTTCAACTTAAAATTGTCCCAGAAAGTCCTTGCTGATTTTCTTTACAGGTAAAAATCCCTGCACTCAGCAAACATAGCATGAAGAGGCAATTTGAAAATACATAGTTCACAGTTTGTTTTCCAGAATGACCCGTGGGCTACATTTAAAATAAACACTTTCACTATGAGTGTTCTTCTGGTTCTATAAATAGGTCATTCAAGGGGCAAACTTTTTCCATTTATCATAGTAATATTTCACCTCAGGAAAACACAGAAAGACTATAAGCCACTTAGTTTGTTTCCAGTTTTGAAGATATTTTGAAATTTGTTTTTCTGTAAAAAAAAAAAAAATACTAAAACCTAAGAGTTAAGTGATAGAGGTAAAGTCTGATTTACATTTGAATCAAGTGCTAGAGATTTCTAAAAAACATGATCAGAAACATGTTGTGAGACCATGCTTTGTGTCCATTCAGTTGTATTTATTTAATTGACACTAACATCTGACTTTCAATTATGTCCAGTCAAACTTTAGGAGTTACTTAGAGCCAACCTTGTTTTAGTTTTATAATAAAAAAACAGAAAAAGACACATTCCTTCTGAAATCATTGGATTCAGCAATCAACTGATTCAGACCACTCGCAAGATGACTTCAGAGCATGTCCCTGCCTCCCTGCAGAAGGTGGCAAACTGCCCTGTGTATTCAATTAGGTTTGACTAAGATAAATGTCAGTTAGGGTTTTTTCATCATTTCTAGAAGTTGCAGACTGCATGAAGCACCTGGCTTCAGTGTGATATAAAGAGCTGACCTCAGGATCATACTGTTATCTGCAGAGGAAGAAGAAGAGCAAAACTTGAAGTAAACTGTTTCTAAATATAAAAGATAGCCAGTGTATGCCATTGATAATTGCTCAATGGCAAGTTTCTCACTAGGTAAAGCTGATTTGGCCGAGTATATTTACTTTGAAGTAACTCAGTACAAGTGAGGAAAATCTAAATGAAAAAACCCTGACTTATTGAAAAAAATTAGCATACATCTTTCCATACAAAGGGATGTTATTTCCTAAATTCTGACACATGAAGGATTCAAAAGATTTTCCTTTTTTTTTTTTTTTTTTTGTGTTGTGAAATCATCAGTGAACATCCTGTGAGCAGGCAATCAGCATGAAAAGCAAAAGCTGTTTCATCCCGACTATTGCAAAACAGACCAAATGCTAAGATTTTGGAATCTGAGTTTCTGTTGCATTGCACCATAACCCCTGTGGGATTTTCCTTTGGAAAAGGCTATTAAGTTACAAATGTGAAAAACTAAAAGACAAGAGTATGGTTGTACCAAGCATCTTGATTTCATGAAATTTTTCCAAATAAGATCAATACCAAACAAAAAATAAAATCATAAATAGAAAATTTAAGAAAGAGTTTTCTGTAAGCAGATCTTTAAAATGCATTTCCATCAATATATTGCATATTTTCTTTCATGACAAAGTGTGTCTAGTTTTTCTGAAGAAAACTTGTCTTCCTATTCTAAATTTTACCCAACTCAGGTAACCTGAACTTGTTATTTGATTTGCACCAGTATCACTTTTCAAATGATACTTGGGTAAAAGAAAGATATGAAAAAACCCCTCTCTATACTACTTATGTATGCTTGTAGATACATCTTTGCATCCCAAAATCCAAATCTTAGCAAGACATTTGTTTTCATTGTTTTGTCTTTTTGACTACTCATCACAGCTTTTGTTTTTATTCACGGCTACATTCTTATTTCATTGCTCCTCTATGTACAATTGATTTTCATGACTACAACTTTCCTGAGTAGGTGTATATGCTCAATGTAGCATTATCAATTTACCCATGTCCCACTTGTTCAGTAAACCTAAAATAAAATTCTTAGGGAAGAAGTGAAATCAGTACCAATTTGCTTTGTTTGAGCAGTTAATAATCTGCAGTGAATCAGCAGCTGCTGTGTCAGCAGTCCTCCCTCTGAAATGGGGATTTCTGAGAGGAGAAGGAGAAAATGTAGCTGAAATGGAAACTGCTTTCTTCTCTTTTTATAAACTCTCTTTACTCATGGATTGGTGTTTCTATATCATCAGTGTTTAGACTTCATATTTCCATTTAAACACATTCCAGATTCTTCCAAACATTTTATTTTCTTAGGCTGTTATCACTCTATTTTCCTGACATCCTGTCTGATATAAAAGAAAATTGTCCCACTTTTAGTTTCTAAAAATTTTTAGTTTTTAGTTTTACCACCATCAGTCCTCAAAAATCCAGTAACACAGAACAAGTAAGAGTAATCTAAAGTCAAACATGTTTAGGAAAAGAAACAAGAAGGACCCTATGTTCCTCACTGAAAGATTTTGTCCAGTGAGGATGTAGGACTTAGCTCCTTTGCCATATATTCCTTAACTGGAAAAGATATCAAAAGGTCTACCAAGACATTATGTGATGCTGCATGCCACTTGCAGGGCTCCTCAAAAATTCATCATGCTTACTAGAAGCTAGTATTTTGAAAACAAAACCAGGTTCTGAAAAAATGTCACAACTACCAAAACCCCTCCTTTCTTCTTTAAATTTTGTGAAATACTGTTTGTTATTGTACTGCTAATGATAAAATACTTTGTTTGCAATTTAAAATAGATAATTTGCATTACAATAATAAGCTCATTGTAAAAATGAGAAGGAAAGAAGCAAAAAATAGAGGACCAATTAACCTGTAGCTTTTCTGAAAAGAATAGGCAAAAATTCCACTTCTCAGAATAAATGATTACCATGTAAAACCAATTATTTTTCTAAAAAACAAAAGAGAAAGTAATCTTCTTTACTTTTATCACATAAAGGAAACAAACAAAATAATTCAGTTTCTGTATTTTGGGCCAAATCATCATTTAGATACAAAGACAACAATATTTATTTATCTATTTATGATGACTCCTTGCAATTTCAATCTCCACAGATCAGTTAGCTATATGTTACATATTCAGTGAATTTAAAAATGAAGATTTATTTCTAATCTGTAATACAATTGTTCAATTAAGTGAATGCAATTACCTTTTTTTTCAGACAATAATAAAAGTGCTCTCATTATTTTCTTTAGTACTAGTCAGTGTAACTGCTCTGAAATTTGGTATATTATATTGAAAATATTTGTATTAAATAAAGGGAAAGTCAAGCATTGTATTATGTCCTTTCCCAACCTAAACAACTATATTTTTAGTAGGGCCTGCAGAAACGGCCAGGAATACTCATTTTAAAGTGAAGAAGAGGAGATTCAGACTTGATATTAGAAAGAAAATTTTACAATTAACTGTGTGAAATGCTGAAATATGTTTCCCAGAGATGTGGTAGATTCATGGTCAGGTAGGATGAGCAACCTGATCTAATTGAAGATGAAACAACTCATTGCAGGGGGGTTGAACCAGATGAACTTTACAGGCTCCTTCCAACCCATACCATTTGATGATTTGATGATGATTTAATATTTATTATATGTGAAGTTTAGTACATTTTGAATGTGCATGTTTAGTATTACTCTTATCCAGTTGGATGAGAATGAAAAGTATGTATGAAGAGTCTGGTTTGGTGTTTTGGATTTTTTTCTGTCCTCAGTGGTGTTTTTTTTCTTTCAACACTAGCACAGTCTTTGAAGCCTCACCCTTCCACTTTAGTGCGTTAGAAACACACTTTTCCCAGCTTGCTTGTTCTCCTCTATATTCTTTTCCTATGTTTCCAGAAGTCTGTGATCTTACTTTAAAACAAAAATAAAACAAACACAAAGAAATGCTGCAAAAACAATTGGGAAAAGCATACATGTAATTAAAGGAATGATTTTGAAATCAGAGGATCAAAATTGCAAAAATTCTAGTCATTATTGCTCAAATTATCATGATTTGCTGGTGCAACCACAGTAGCTGATTGCCAGCAGCAGCCACTTGGCTGCACATTGACTACAGAAGAGACCTCAATCAGGGCAAAAAGGAGTCACATTTTGTCAAATGAGAGTGGCCATAGAATTTCAGATTACAGCTCCATCTAGTTTCGCAGGAAAAGAAAATACCCATGAAATAGAAAGTACAAGATAAATGTGTTTGATACACACCCCAATCACTCCCCAAATAGCAGAAACAAATGCAAGTGACTTTCAGAGCTAACTCAAAAATTCAAACACCAAGCAGGACCAGGACAGCCATCAAGCCATGTTTCGTTCAAGCAGGGAGATCACCACCACCCACCAAGCACCACTGCCCTGCATTTCCTCACATACTCTCACTGAGAACATCCACCAGCACTGAGAACACCAGGCAGAGGTCACATTCTCAAATATTGGGCATCCCACTGATGTTAGTGCAGTCATTATGCACCAGCCTAGAGAAGCTGCTTCCAGTAGCACAAACAAAAAATACAGCAACCTGATACATCAACTTTCTTACCCACCCCAATATATACTGAAATTTTATCTAGACTTGTATCCACTGCTTTCATTCCCACCAGGTCCACAGATATCTCTTCAGAGAGGAATTTCAGAGCTCATCTTCCACTGCTACTGATCCCTCATAGTTACATACTGTTGAAAGACAGTGTCATGCCCTAAGAATTAACTTTTTATATATATCTAAGCTATACTAGCTGACATATGTAAAAGCCTACAGCATCAAAGGAATTTGAGAAGTACCAAATTTATAAAATCTACTATCCTCTTTCAGTCTCTGAAAGAGTTCAAATGCTAATGCTTTCTTTTGCCTAAGCAGCTACTGCAAATTCACTGTTCCCATGCTTGCATGTCAAACTACTGGAAGTTGACTATACAGTCAACTACTTCAGCTGCACTGCATTAAACCATAAAAAAACTCAGCTGTTATCACCAGCAAAAATGTTTTCAAGAGACTCTCTTCTTTTCTGCCAGTGTACCTCAAACTATCCTAAAATGAGTAGCAATTTCAGATCTTATAGGAATATGATGGAAGAAATGAAGCTTTGAGATCTGTCCAGTCTATTTTTAGTTAAACCAACATTCTCAGGGATGCCAAAATGACTTTTAAGCTCCAGACTAAGGTTTTGTTATATAGAGACTAGAGCACAATCATCTCACGTGGGGGAAGATCAGAATTTATTTTGCCAGTAAAAATAGTAAGAAAAGGATATGTAAACAAATTTTCTCTTTTTCCCCTGTGTCACTGAATAGTATTATCCAAACCCAGTGACTTTGATCCCCACACAATTACCTCTGGCTATCTAGGAAGACAGTCACTTCTGTGGCAGGGCAGTATCTGTACTCTGTTCTTTTCAGGAGTCTCCTTGCTCCTCACAACAGGCTTCCTGCACTCTCACAAACTCTGCTTTTTCGCCTGACCTATCCTGCCGTCTAGAAGAACAGTTGTTCTCAAGGGAGGAATATACTTCTAGCTGAATTTATCATATATTTTTCAGGAAATTTAGAGTAAGAACTGAGAATTAAAAGGTTAAAAAAAATTTAAAATAGTGTATTTTTCATGGTAATTTCTCTTTTTGTTCTGTTGTTTTGGAATTTTGTGGGGGCTGTTTGGTTGGCTGGTTTTGGGTTTTGATATTGTTTGTTTTGCTTTTTGTGTTTTGGGTTTTTTCCCCTGGGTACTGAAAACTGATATACTTCTATATTTTTAATTATTTTAGGTATAGTTTTGGGGATTTTTCTTTTCATGGTCTTGACATGGAATTTCAAAAATTCATGCAGAAGTAATGGCTAACTCTCCTGTTATTTGTTCGTATAAGTAATTCCTTAAAAATATTATAAAGCCTTGAATGATATTGATATGAGACTGCTGATCTGGCTATCCCTTTTCTTCTCCATTTGTTGTTCTCCAGCCACTTCCCCTACAGGCAGTTTTCAGAAAGCCTGCTGCAACAAGCATTGGTGTTCTGGCATTCTTGAGTAGAGATGGCAAATTTCCTCAACACAAGCATGTACAGCTCTTGAAGTGATGTTAATCCCTCCAGTTAAGGAATTTTTGTTCCTGTGCCTTTGATCTGATTGCCTTTGCATTACATCAGAATTAAATATATTTCTTACTGAATGCTGAGGGAAAGTAACCTATTTACTAGTTTAATTTACTATTTTTGTTCCAACTGTTTTTTATTTCTATGGATAAAAAAAGATTTGCTAGTTTGTGTTAGACTTTTTCTTGCAAGTCTGAACAGAGGTTCAATTCTCTTATACACTTATAATCTCAATGCTTCCCCAGAACTTCATCCCTACAAGCATTTTTTTAAAATCAATGATTTAACCTACAAATTACAAACCTTCCATTGCAAATATCTTTATTTCCTGCTGACTTTTCTTTCCACAATCTTTCCCTATGGTTTTTGGCCCCTTTCTCTCTTTATGTGTTCAAAGAAATTTTGAAGCAACCACCTTGATGAAATTCCAGGATCGTTGCCATTCTCTGGCAAGAGACCATTCTCTGTTCTCTTATAGTGGACATTTTTGGGAAATATGTAGGTAATTAATAATGTTTTCTGAGACCAAAATTGAAATACCCTATATTAATGTCTGTATTTTCTGAGTATGTTATATGTTACATTTCTTCAGCTAATAAAGGATTAGTCTATCTTTAAAGACAAAGCAGGCATATTAGTGTGCATTTCCTAGTGACTAGGAGACAAACCTTAGCATCTACTCTTGACTAAAATAGCTACTGTGATAAAGCAGTTACTTCTTTAGTAATTTGGCAAACTCTGGCAAGCTCCACTGAAGCATGTGAAGGACAAAAGCATGATAACACATACCATCACTGTCTTTGCATTTAGAAAGTCTCCTCTAATTTCCCAGTTGGAAACAGATTAATATCTTGTGTAAATGAGTCACTTCAGATAGCCTAAGACTCTTTCTAAGGGCTTGTACATTCTACTTCAGAATTGCCTACATTATTTTTTTCATCAGAAAGTATTTCCAGAAAAAATCACAAGCATATTTTTAACCCCTTTTTGGGGAGGGGATAAGTGGAAAAAGCCCTTTCTTTTTCCAAATACCTGACAGGAAGATAAAGATGAGTGTGTGGCCTATTTTAAAATCTCATCTGACGTATACAACACCCTGCTGCAAACAAGGCACAGAAACGTGTTTTTAAATGTTGATGAGAAACATGAGACAGAAAACTTAGGGTGTCAGGCCAACAGGTTGGCTCATGCAATGACAGATGAATGTTACAGAAAATTCTATCTGATAAGATTCTTCTCAAAATGTGGTTTAACTGGCTAAGTGTAAATAAAAATAGTGTAGACGTACAGTGACTTTTAAAAATAAATTTCTACCAAATATAATTTCAATCCCTGGGGAGCAAAACACCTGTTTCAACAGCAGCTTTTTCCAACCTCAAGTACAAGTCAATTGCCAATGAAACTTACTGGCATAATGGAATGTCATCTTTGATTATGCATTTTCCTCCATTTTTGCAGTATTCTTCAGGACAAGCTGCAAACATAAAGATAAAAATTGTGATTTCCCCCTCTTTTTTATTACATTTGTCATTATCTGATTTTCAAAATGGCAAATAATTCACACCTGTCCTTTTGAGTGCTTAGCACTTCCAAAACTACTTTTTTTTTAGACCGGACCTGGTGATACAAGTGAGAAGTCATAAGAGTATTACAAGCAATAGAGTGCTCTTGAGCTTATTGAAATTCAGATGCTCCACATGAATAGGCTTCAAATTTTTCTCAAATGAGATTTTCATCTGACTCCAGAAATGGAATTTTGTCCACTTACTTGATTTTCAAGCAATGGGAATATATAAAATAAGACCCCAAAGAATTGAACTAATATTTAATTAGTACCTAAGTTATTATTAATAGCTTTTATATAGGGCTGGTGAACAGACACTCCTTTGTGACAAACCATTTTATTAAAGATATTCAGAATTTTAACATTTGGAATCATATTCTCATAAGAACAAGGGAAATCAGGCTTTAAAAGGCAAAAGGTGTTTAAGTACTTAGCGATATTCTCTTAAAAACCCTTGATATCCCTGAACTTGGATTTCCACATCGTCCAATTTAGTTTTACTGAAGCTTAGTTTTACTTTGTTTTAGCAAGAAAAAAAAATCAAAATCAAAAAAAAAATCACCTCAGTCTTCTTTAGTATAAAAATAACTGGTAATATACAAATTAGACCTAAAAAGTTTTAGATATATGCAAAATGAAATTATTTATTGCAGCATATAACAGTTCTATTCAGTGTGGACACCTCCAGTTTCAGGATTACATTTTGAAAAGTTAATTACTTACTTAAAAAATCTGCTTTCTGAAAAAATAGTAGATTTGTAAACTAGTGTACTCATGCCTACCAGTTTATGTTCTATATTCTTCTGTATTGAACTAATTTCTGAAAAAATTTCTGAAATTTCTGAAAAAATTCCTTTTCATTTAAAATCATTTTTATAGATCGAATTTACCAAATATGGATACTCTTGTCATTATAGAAGTGGTATTTTTGAATGATGACGTATGATTCCTTCTCTCACATGAGCAACCTGGGCTCATGAAGGTGTCCCAACCCAAACAATTTCCCTATGAGAGATAGGGAACACAATACTTCTGATCAAGCTTCACTCCCAAGGAAACTTGTGGATGCCTCCTACCAAAAGTTTGTAAAACTTTTATTTGCGGATAGAAATTTAATATATTCTAATGAATTCTATCATTGCAATGCCTATATGTTGTGAATTTTATTATATAACTCATAAAAATTTTAAAAAGAGGGAGTTAAATTCTCAGCTAATGCAACTTCAGCAAAGCTGGCAGGGTACTGCCAGCACAGAACTGGTCAAGAGTTTGTATCTGTCTTGGAGAAGAGCTGCAGTACCTTTCTGCCATTGAAGGGGACATTTTGAATTATTTATATCACCATTGTCTATGTATTTGTTAGATTTTGTTAATAAAAATCTAATCCACATAGAATGTGGATTATTGTCCTGTACTTATCTTTCTCCGCCACTTAACCACTGAAAATCAAACCTGAATATTGCATTAAATGCATTCTGCTAAAACAAATGTTGTTCATTTTATTTTCCAACCTGCATTTGTAATACACTAGAAAAAAGAAATCTGGCAAATAAGCAATCCTTTTACTCAACAATATGGGTAAACTCAACTGGCTAAAATCAAAGAAAGTCCTAAAAGTATACTACAAAGGGTTGGGGTTTTTTTGAACAATGTGTTTCTACATTCCCTGTGAAGATGTTAAGATGCTAATCATATTATTCTTAATCATTTTCTCATTTTCATCTGTGTCATCCTTTCATCAGGAAAATTCATACCTAATATAATTTGATAAAGTTTTAGCAGTAAACCTCAGTCAAGTTTGAGGACTGCCAAAATATTCAGTAGGAAATAACTATACTTTCTTTGTTTCAAATGTTATTTTTATGCAAAACTAAGTACCTGAACAGCTGGACTCATCAAGGCTGGAATCAATGCAGTCTACAATTCCATCACAACGCTGGGAGAGTGGTATACATTGATTAGTTGAAGCACATAACAAAGAACCATTGGAACAATCTTTAATGGCTGAAATTAAAAGTAACATGGTTGTTATCATCAGATGTATTTTTTTTTCCTCACTGTTAAAAAACTAGCAGAAAATTTGATTTGTACTGTAGGATATAAATTTGCATCTGTGTGACCTCTACAAGCTTTCATCTTCCGAGACATACAGCTTTACTACTGTGATGCTAAGTAAACAAATACAGAGCACAGATGCTACAGAAACCAAATTTTCCCATGTAATATTTGTGAAGGACTGCATATTAGCTTACAATGTTGAGAGTGTATACTGCAAAATCCCAAAGAAAACCCATAAAAAAGATATCACAAAATATAATCAACTCTCATTCAACTACTAGTTTCAAAATGATGGAATCAATTTTTTACACATAAATTTAACACATTACAGAGATAACTGTCATAGCAATGGACTAATGACTGAAAATTTTGCAGTTAAGGACAATGACAGTAAGTTATGGGTGCTGAGATAAAGAATATTAAGACGACATGGCACTGAAACCCAGTGAAGATATGAAAATGAAAATATCCGATTTTCATCTATATTTAATTTTCCAGGTGCAAATTAAACCAGTAGAAGGGATGATGATATCACAGCATGTTTGAAAGTGTAAAAATTTAAATATTTCATAGGTATTTAAAACTTACTAGGACTACAAGAGATACATTTTGGTGCACTACAGAAAACTGAGAAATGAGTTTTAATTCATTGCTATAAGCACATTTGTTTTAAACACTTACTACTGTAATCAGGCAAATAAAAGACTAAATAGGTGAGGCAATACACTCTTCACAAACATTGACAGCAAGAAAAGAGCCAGCCAAGTAGAACATCCATAACTGGAAAACAGTTCCAGAATTTTATTGTTAAATGCAACAAGCAATAAAATCCACTGCATTAGTAGGTATAAAATAGTATTAGCATAATATTGTACAATCTAACTGCTACGTGAACTCTACAGGAAATTCTGTTCACATAAATCTCTAAAGCATTTCTGTGGTAGAAAATGTGTTTTTTGTAAGGGACTTGACCAATGTTTTTTTTGTTTGGTAGGGTTTTTGGTTTTTTTTCTGTCCTGGCCTCTTTCTGGGTTTTATCCTTAATCTCTGCAAGATGCATTTTGACAATTAGTCTTTATCCCGAAAGAGAACTTTCCCTGATGAATTCCTTAATTCAGAACCCAGAAAATTTTTGTTCTACACTTAAATAGTGTTAAGTGTTTTGTTTTACATTTAAATTAATTAAATTGGTATGGGACACAAAATGGGAAGTGTCAGTAATTCCTAGAATGAAGTTTTCTAAAATAAGCAGGTAGATTTGATCTGCACCAAAGGAAATAAAAAATCAATCTAAAATCTAAAAAAATAAACCCTCACTTTCAATCTGTGCTATTTAATTAGAGTACACATAGCACAACAATCAATTTTATAGATCATGTATAAATTTCAATAAAAGAATAAGATTTCTCAGGTATTTACTTTTTCTCTCTGACCTTCCCAGTTGACAAACTTCTATGGCTTTTCACCTGTTTAAAATAGGAATCTAAAGATTAAACGCTGTGCTCTCACTGCATGCGCAGTCGGATCTCAGCACCAGCTGTGACAGTAATCGGCTTTCCACTGATTTCATTCCAAACTAGCACGAATCACTTTCCTTCTGCTTTGCCTTCTTCCCTGCTTTCCTTTGCTTTTCTGATGTGTCTTCTTCAGAGAAGAAACAAGAATTACTGCTTCTGTATTTCTATCTTACACTAACAATGCTTACATGTTTATATCCTATAAACCAAATTTTGGAGTAACAATGAAGTACAGACAAGACTAAGTTTCCTTCAGACTGAGAACCCCAAAGTTGTGAAATACCTATGGAAAATATTTGTTCTTTGAATAGACCAGGATTTAATTGCTTCTTAATCCCTGGGTTTTGTTTAGAAGTCAAAGCAATAAACAAAACAAAGGAATATCTCTGTTGTTCGGGTAATACAGAAAATCATGGAAATCTTTTGGCTTTCAGATTTTGAGGTTCCACATCAATATCCGTGGTGTGGAGTTGGGATATGCATGTAATAGAACACAGCATGGACGTCTCTACCAGAGGACAGATTGAGGAGGAAACAAGGTCAAATGAAGATTAACCATGAGAGGTTTATTTGAAGAAAGGAACATACAAAATTTCTACATGTCTTCAGGGTATGTAGAATTTAAAATCAAAGTTATCTCCAAAATCACATCTTCTGCCAACAAAACCCCAGAGCACACTCCTAAACAAAAGACTCAAACAGATAGTCTGCCAAATCTATGCCATTTGGTGGACTAATTTGCTAAAATAAATGGCATGTGCAGTAGCCTGTATTTATATTTAGTAGTTTTGATAAAAAATATTAAAGAACATGAATCTTTAATCCACCAGAAACTGATATTTTTTACTAATTTTTTTTTTCATTCTGATAAGGATGAGAGAAATGTTTAAAAAGTTTTACAGCATTATAGGTATAGAAGGAATAGTGTTTATATAAAAAGCCTCTTTTTCTTTTTTTTTTCTATGTAGCTAATTATTTTGAAATTCCAGGAATGATGCAGTTGGCCTCAGTTTATCTGCTAATAACGAAATATTTTTAAAGGGGCAGACAGTTACTTTTGTGTCTATCTGTTTCAGATGTTTCTCCATGGCATCTCATTGCAGTTACATTTCAAAGCCTATTGACCTTGCCTTTTGTTTGTGAGCCCTTTTCCTTGCTTGGGGCAGAGATTGCTGCTACTTCATGAACAGACTTGATTTCAAAATCCTTGAAAGGTCAGAACTGCCTTAAATGTTACTGAATTACAGAACTGCAGAAGCCTATCTTTCTCTCATATCATAATCAGAGGTTACAGAGGCAATGCAAATGCAACTGACTGATTTAAGGAAAAATGTGGAAATGCTTGTAAATATTAACAGAAACACAATTGCAATTTTTGAAAACATTTACCAAGAATATAGCCAGGAAATAAAAATGCACAAGCAAAAATGTTTAGAAAGGTAAAGCATCTCTGCAATTAATGCATTACATGTGACAGAAATAAGGGGGGTTTTGACAAGGGAATGAGGAATTTTACACTTAGCTTCCCTATGTTGCTCTTTTTCTCTCCTGAAACATCACTGGTTTAGGCAGGTAAGTTAACATTGCCATAACTACCAGCATGGAAGTAACTTACGGCAGCCAATTTCATCCTCACTGAGGTGGCAGTCAGGCACACCATCGCACTGCAGGAGGGACAGGATACAGCCTTGGGAAGGACACAGGAGCTCTGTTTCCTTGCAGGAGCCCGGGGACATGGTGGTAGGCATCTCCATGGGACAGTTCCTCTCATCACTTCCATCCATGCAGTCCTCAACCCCGTTGCACCGAGCGGCCAGGGACAGGCACTGCTGCACGTAGGCGCACGGGAACTGGCCAGCACTGCAAGTCAGAGGCTGTGGGTCAGCTGATCCTACAAGAGGAAAAGGAATGTTTAGTGATTCTATTCCTTCAGTAGTGCCTTTGAGATAGACATAGGGACTGCTGGGAATGAAGCTGATTTTGGTTACAAAACTCTTCAAAAAAACCCCCACAACTTTTAGAAAACACAGCTCCTAAGTGCAAAACACAGCTTTAAAAACATCTTGTCTCATATAAGCTCCATTGTTTTTCTTGTTGCAGCATTTTGCTTCTAAAGCTCAAGTTCAGCTTTTTTTTTGATCCTATTACTTCTTTTGCCATGTACACATAGAAGGTTTAATTCTAAAATATTAATAAATCTTATCTTTCACCTGGTATCTGGAAAACTTTAAAATAGCCCTGAAGTTATAATTTTAAGTTAACTTAAGGAAAAGATTTTTGTGAAGTAACAATAAAAGTTTTTACTGATCTAGTTAATTATCACTCTGATTCTTTAGCTTAGCTTGATGTGATAGAGAATTAAATCTAAAAAAATACCAGATAGGTTTCCAGGATACCTGTAAAGTAAAGAAAAAAATGTGGTATTAGAACTTCTAAATTGAACTAATTCAGTCAAAGGACAAAAAATAAATGAATAAAATAAATAGATAGATAGGTAGATAAATAAATAAATAAAATATTCCATGCTTACTTGCATTGCTGGAAGAAAATACTGGGGAAAGCTTTTTGTGATCATGTATATAAATAAATTGTCCCAGAAACTTAAGTCTTTCTTATTTCCTACGAAAACCATTGCGACTGAATTTTATTAGCAGAAGCATAAGATCTATTTGTGGAAACTAATTTCTAAGGAGCTGGCTGTGCTAATGTTGTATTCTTTATAGCATCAGCATCTCACATGGAAGCAATGTGATGGATTCCTGTACATTTTATGTGCAGGGAAAGAGAAAAATCTCCAGAATTTAGCTCGATATATTTAATCTTCCTAGGTCAATTTGCAGCAGCTGAGTAAAAATATAATATAATCATTAGAGGTAAGGTAAGACAAATTAATGTCATTTCCTCTGTAAAAGACAGAAGGACTTTTGCTGGTGACTTGGGCTAAGACCAAGGAGACAAGCAGAAAAGTCATGGGTGGGTTTCATCTTGTCTTTTGAAATGGTGCAAGCATTGCTCTCTGACCTAAGATGTCCAGTGTTACTGCTGCATTAAGGCATGACCCTCTGTAAGGAAGTACATGGATTTTGGCATGATTTTATGACTTTTAATCCACTGGTCATATCAGTATGTTTGTGTATTCTGCAATACCAGGCTAGGGTTTACAGAGTGAGGACTTCGTTAAAACATGCTCAGTTTCAAAGACACCTCCATCATAAAGAACAATAGCTTTTTGCACAAAAAAATAAACTGTTAATATATTCAGGAAAACAGAATACTAACATTATTTTAACATCCAGTTGCTTGTGAAGCAGCTGTAAGGAGAAATAGCTCAAAGTTCTGTTAATACAGACCTTCTATAGATTAGAAATCTTTGATTTTCATGTTAATTTGTATTAAAAAAAAATTGAAAAGCTTCATACAATAGAACATGCCTGATATTATTTCATGCCCCTAATGTTATTAAATTAAATCATTCCACAAGAAAAATGTATTAGATTCACTGGATATAATGTAACATGTAAAATAACAAAAATGGATATTGACTCAGTGAAAATATAACCTAGTGATCTTTTGTCCTGTTTGTATTCAGAATTATGCCATGAACAAAGACGTGTACTTTTACATGGGATTGAAAAGATTGTGGTTTCATATCTGTTTTATAAATGTGTAAGTCTAAAAAAAATTTTTTAATGCTACTTTAAAAAGCTTATGGAAGTTGGTTTTACATAGTTGATAACAGACATTTGAATCATATAGTGGATTGATTTTGTACAAACTAAAAGTATTCCAGATTTTGCATTTTTTTCTACTTCAGTCCTATAGTTTACTAGATAATAATAGTAGCCCATAAAGATGTTTGAATTTGGTTTGTCATATAGAAACTGTACATAAGGCTGTGATTCTGCCAAGATACTGATGAAGGGTCATTGGTAGAACATATTTGTCTCTCCATTGATACAGAACTTGTGCTGTCAAAAATCTTGCACAGTGGAGTAATTTTTTTTTTTTTTTTTTTAGTTGGCACTTGCTCTGGGAAAAAATAAATATAGGATGATTATATTTGATAGTACTTTTTTTTTTTTTCTGGTATTTCTGACCCTTTCCTCACAGCGCCTAGGGGGCATTTAAGCAGTGAAACTGACTTAAGCTGCAGTCAGTTCTGCTTATGCACATTCTTTTGTCCTTGCATAGTCCTGTGTTAGTTTTTCTGTATTTGTTCTGATACTATGGAAATAAACCCCACACAGATACAATATATTTGACTTTCCTGTGGTTGCAGGAAAGATTGCATTTATAATGCATTTGTGAGCATTTCTGACCCAGTTTAATTTCCTGTTCATGATATGTTTACTCACATGCTTCTACCCAAATTTGTTCTGTAAGCTGAAATCCCCTCTTAAACTCAATATTTCTTGAATGTGTTGCTTGTTATGAATCTGGCCTTGAGTGTTAAATTATTATCAGACTTTTGTAACCCTGATCAGTTTAGCCTTATGAGCCCAATCATATAATGCGCTTATGCATGTAAATAATCCTGTGCTAAATTCAGTATTTAGGGGAATGCTTGAATGCTTTTTTCTTGAATGGGGGATGATTTTTTTTCATTATTATTATTATTATTATTATTTTTAAAATATTATTTTCTATCATTATTCCCTTTAGTTGTTTGAAAATAATCTATAGGATGAAGTTCTTCCTGACTTGCATAGCAATTATGTTAGGGTGTGCAATATCCACCAAGGGCAGCACAGATGTGTCCAGGCTGAGTTAGAGTAAAGGTTAACCAAGGGCCTTATGATCTTATTGAGGTCTGTTTTATACTTGCACTACAATAAAAAAAAAAACAAAGTCACACCCTGAAATAAGTAAAATCCTTTTAGATCAGAACAGTGCATGAGATGAGAATGTACTTCAAAGATCGTAGGAATAGCCTTTCTGTATTAACTCATGTTATATGTTAATTAGTTCATTAGTTCACATGTGTTTGGTTTCAGATACAATAGAAAAATTGTGCTCTGGATGACATTCATTATTGCCATGGTCTGCCAAAACTCAGCCTTAAAGTTTGGTCTATTTTCTTTGCATAAAGTAGTTTATAAATGCTTTTCTTAATTATAAATTAAATGTGCCTGGTAAAAATTTAGAAAATCCATAAAAACATCAATTTGTACAAAGCTAACAACTAAAAAATGCTAATTTCAATTATGCAAATGTAGAAAGTCATTAACTAATTCCAACTGAAAAGAAATCTCAAGCAACATTAATGCAAAACTAATTACTTGTATTCAAAGCTACTGTCTATGTAATTATTTATTTTAAGCTCATCATTGCTGTATCTGCTACTGACACATTTCCTTCTAAAAAGTGGGAATATTCATTCTGTTTTCTTGCCACTGTGAAGAATTAAACTAAGGTGCTAACACTACAATGTGGTTTGCAGTGAAAAATGAGCTGGCATTAATGAGAGCCTTGTCAGAAACACGCTCCATGTGCTGACTCACACAGTAGTACAGGCAAAAAATTTAGCAATAAAAACTAAACTTACACATATCTATGAACCTTATGTTTTCCTCTTGTACATATATATGAAAATTATTTAAACTGCAGAATCTGAAGTGGAGCTTTTTCAATGCAAATTGTACCGTTTGTGGCCCACACATCCTGTCTGTCAATTAATATTGTTCCATTCAACCATTGCCTAACACTGACATGCCAAGAAAATGTTTCCCTCACCTTTTCTCAAATGCAGAAAAGATGTTCCCAAGGCAGCACTCATCTCCTGACTGCCATGTGACCCTCATTTTCAGACCACATTCAGGAGTGTAGGAGACATTGTACAGGTTATTTTTTTTTAAAGCAGTGCCTGTTTGAAACTGTTTAAGGGTTCGGAGATAAATCTACTGAAAATTATGAGTTCTAAGGAAGACAGTATAAAAGCTTTAACTTTTTGTATCAAGGCTGCATGCTCACTGAAAAGTAGGACAAAAAATCTTCAAGAATTCAGATTTGCACACGGATGGAAAGCAAACTAAACAAAAACAATTTCAGCAAAAATAACCTCTGCACTGCAAAGCACTGAGTCTGAATTTAGATCCGCATGAAAACCAGCAGTAAATTGTTGATGTTCCATTATAGCTAAAGAAATCGTGACTTTTTAAGTAGAAAGCTGAGTACATGTCCTTATTTATTTCACTTTGCACTCAGTGTTTTATTTTTGCACCTATTTTTACCTTGTATATGGCAAATAACCAAAATTAAAGAAAGGGTTTAAAAATGTGCATATAACATCTACTTGTATATCATAAAAAGGACATTTTAATTAGGTCCTAAAAGCTGACATTTTAATTTGGTCCTATGTCTTTTGAAACTTACTCACACAGCTGTGCTGGCTGAGTTATAATCTATGGTCCAGAAGTGCTACCTCACAAGCACTTTCACACTTTTAAGAGAAGTTAAGTATCTGAGGTAGATATAAAAAAACATAAAAATCAGAGCAGTGTTTAAAGCAAATAAAATTTGGTATGTACTGCTCCACGAACTGCAATAACTACAGCTGCATATGTCTGTATTTCATTGTTGTCAGATCAAATAGGTGCTTTTAAATACGTTTTTATTGTAATGTACTTGCTAACCATCAAACCATGTTTATGGTAAACAGAGCTCATGAGCTGATGATTTTGGAGAAAATATGAAAAGTGTTAAAAAGTGCTCATTGTGAAGGACACAATTACATATTTGTGGGAAAGGGATTTGTTAAAGGCTTACTGTTTTATGATGAGCATTTTCTGTACAGTTACGCTTTGCTGTATTATTGTCTTTGTCATCCATGGAGCATATGATCGTGTTTCACAGGTTGGCACTGCAAATATTTTGCTCGTGAATTACAGGGATTCAGCCACAGAAAACCATAGAACTGCTATTACCCAAATGCTAATATAAAATAAATGTTTGTCTTACACAGTCATTATCACAGCAAGTAACACACAAACATGCTTAATTTGAATGAAGCAACACCTCCAGCTATCCTCTTCTTTTCTGCCTTTCCTCTTCAAATACCAAGATCTCTGGTGCAGAGTAGGTCTCCATTTATATTTATATATCCCCTGTAACAGTGAATTTTAGTTAAGACTAGTGGACATTGGCATTAGAGTCAGAACCAGGGAGCCTAAAAAAAGTTACCACATATGCTGTTAGGCAGCAGTACCTCAGCTGTATCAGAGCTTGCTCTAAAGCCCATTTAGGCAAATGGGATAACTCATATTGATTTTAATGGGCCTTGCATCAGACCCTTGAAAACCAACTTGACTGATATATTTGCATAAGTAATTTGCCTAGTAAATGCAATAAAAATGGTGGACCTATTAACTGTAGCTAAAAGAGGTCAAAAATAACTCCCTCCAATAGATTTCATTAGACAAGAGTATAAATTAATTACGGGCCCAATCCAGTGCATTAATTAATTTGAAATAGATGTCAGTCCTCAATTTCAGTTCAGTAAACATCGGATCAGGGCATGAAATCAACCCATTCAAGGTGATTCCAAGGAAACAAACTTGTTACAAAAATTAATTGGACTAAAACTATTCAAATACTTTAACAGTCTTTCCATGAGTTTTTATCTGTTACAGTAAAGCTCCTGCTGTTTATTTCCAAGCTCATAAAAAAAGACAAGAATAAAAGGGGAAATTGAGTCTGGCCAATTGAATCTTCAAATCTCTTCCCTTCATGAGAAGACAGATGTACGGGGCAGGGTGCTGCAAAGGATCCCAGCGACCCCATCACAAATCCAGAATTGAGAAAAAAAGCAGAACAGGGCCCAATGACTTCAGATTTTTTTGTCTGCTCAGAATTTACTTTAAATGATCACAGTTTGCTAACATACAAACATAATGGAAAACAGACAGGTTTACTGCCAGTAAAGTCAAGCTATGATTTAGTCTTCACTCAGAGAACTACTGCTTCTGGCTGGAGCACACTGACTCCCTGTGACAGGAATATGGCAATATTTGCCATATTTCTGCTAAAAACAGTCTAGGAATTGCTAGCTCTGCCTGCTAATGTGATGGATTTGTTGGTTTGTTTATTTATCAAGAGCAATGACAAACTGGAGCAATGACAAGCTTTAGTCTTCCAAAAAATGAAGTGGACATAATTTCTGAGATAAAACTGAGCTGAAGACTTATTCTTATTAAGGAGATGAGTAGGTTTTACATAAGGAAGAGTATGAGGATTTTCTGCTCTTTAAAATAGTATCATGAAACCATTTCATTCCAAATATTATTTCTCTCCATCCCTCCAAGGAAATATGTTGATTTTTATGAATGAAATTAGCAAGGAAAAATATCATCTATGTGATTTGAAGGTTTTTTGGTGTAAACAGATGGGGTTTGGAGGTTCAATATTAATGAAACTATTTTAATACACTTTTAATAAATCCAACGAATTTTAATTTCCCAAAAGCCATGTAGCTTACTTCAGATTTCAGTATTCTGGACAAGTTATAAGAAGGCAGAGAGAAACTAAAGGTTTTGGACAACGAAAGTATAATTATTAATTTAAACATGCACAACATAATTGCATTCAGGAATTGCCAATAATTATCCTAGTTTATATAATGTAATTTTTTTTATCCTAAAATTATTCCCAGTTCCTTTTCTGTGAAATACACAAAAAGTTTTGGCTTTTGATGCCAGCTAGGTCTGTGCACTGGAAGGTACAAGAACAGGCTGAAGAAGCTCTCTAAGGTACTATGCCTTGGATCACAATTTTTAGTCTTTAAAAATTCATAAATGTCCTATCTCTGACAAGCGACATGGATCTAAAGCATATAGTGATTGGTTTCAGGGAAAAGCTAATTGACTAAAGAACCTATTCACAAATTTCTCTGGTATCTCCAGTCCTCTATTACTACTCATCCTGCTTTCCTCTTCCCTTCCTTTATTTCTGTAAGCAGCCTCCCCCTATGACTTCTCCCATGATTCATCTCCTTCCCTTGAGGAAAGAAACTCCCTGAGTTTATTCTTCCTCTCTCCCTGAGAAAGAAACTCAATGTGAAAGAGAATTTCTGCTTCATTGCAAGTATGAGCAGACAAGCTAACAGTGATTCCCCTGGCTCTGCAGCTTAAAGAAATCAGAAGTTAAGTCTCCTCTGTAGTGTTTTTCCCCATGATCTATCACTGTAGTATCAACAGCTCAGGCAGTAAACCCTTCCAGTATTTCCAGCCCTTCCCACTCTGAAACTGGGAGTTTCAGAGAAGGATCATTGACTCTGTCTAAGGTTTTGTCAGATGAGTCCTATCTGCTGCAGAATTTCCTGTGCTACTTCATGCATGGGCACAGATGGACACACTTGCAGGCACACAGACGGACAGATTCACACACACATGGACACACACACATGCTCGCCCCTCCACAAGATTCTCTCTGCACCACTCAGCTGTTTTTTTGCATAAATCTCACAGAAACACCCACTCTACTTTTTGGGTTGCTGTTTCTTAATTAGATAAAAATGTCATTTATGCTTTTCTCATTGTGAAATGGGATCTACCAAAAGTGCTGGAGAGCATATAAAATTATCTGCAAACAGCTCACTTGTGAGCTGTTTAATTTTTTGACTAGCTCACCTGTAATGCTTCTGTCCTGGGTAACCTGGAATATCATTGTATTTCCCATTTATGTCTTACTGTCTCTCTAAACCCCAGTACATCCAGAACCAGAACTGTGGGGCAGCTGGGACATGCTGGTCCCTTTAGAAGGCCAGGGCACCCAAGCTGGCTCCCTTTGCCTGGTGAAGTTTGCTGAAGCTGGATGCAGGAGAAACGTTTTGGCCAATTAATATTTTGCTTTTTTTGTCAAATCAGGATTCTTTATGAGTCTAAAAACAAAAATGTTTTGGGCATTTCCAAACTAGTACTCAAAATTAAAGAAGTTTTTTTTTATCCCATCCTCTATTTATTTGTCAGGTAGATAACATTATGAAATAAAAAATAGTTATGCAGGTAATTATCAAATACTTTTAAAATATCTGGACACAGCTATATGCCCTTTAGAAAAACTCTTCATAAAGATAAGAAATTCTGCAGTCAAAGATATATCTGAAAAATGTGCACAGAGAAACAAAAATATTCAATTATCTCTCATATCTGTATTGGAAAAAGAAAAGACAGCTCTGAGAAAAATAGTATTCAGTAATGTGCCTAAAGATTATTTTTACATATAAACACACAAACCCTGTTTTGAAGCAAATGGAAATCTGTGGCAGGAAAAGCAGGGGAGGTTTATAACAATCAGATTCAAAGAGTGTGTTTCATGAAGCAGAGATAAAATAGGGAGGAAAAAGTCTCAACAATCAGATTCAAAGAGTGTGTTTCATGAAGCAGAGATAAAATAGGGAGGAAAAAGTCTCAACATGTGGTTGAGCACTGGAACAGCTCCCCAGGGCAGTGGTGACAGCACCAGCCTGACAGAGTCCGAGGAGCGTTTGGACAATGCTGTCAGGCACAGGGTGTCTGTGACTCTTGGGGATGGTTCTTTGCAGGGCAAGGAATTGAACACAATAATCCTTGTGGGTCCCTTCCCACTCAGGATATTCTGTGATTCTATAAATAAATAAATAAACAAACAAACAAACAAACAAACAAACAAACAAACAAACAAATAAATAAATAAATAAATAAATAAATAAGAATGTTAGAAACAAATAAATCAATGCTAATGTTATGACATTAGTGTTTCCACACATATATACCTCTGGTCTGTGGTGTCCTATCTAAAATCACAAGGGGATTCACTTCTAAAGAAATACTGCTCCCATTTTTTTTCTGAAAATTAGATACCTTCATATCATACCGCATATCATATACAATTATAGTAGTTTAGACTAATACTGGTTTTGAAAAACTTGATTCATTATCAGGTGATTATCTGTCTACAGGTGATTATCTATCTAGATTTTTATTTTACCACTTTCTTTCTTTCCACTATCTAGCTATATGGAAATAGTTGGCAGAGTTACAATTCTTTTACTAAGTTATTCAATGAAAAAGTATTAGTTTCTATCTTCATTCTGCTATGTTCAAATTATAAGCAGTCATAAACAGGGTTTAAATTAGATGCCAGTTGATTTCCTTCCACTTTGAACATAGAGAATGGCCTATAGCTCTAGCCCTTTGGGACATCATCCTTCTCATCTTGATGCTTGAACCTGCACCTATCACAAATTTTTGGCATGATATTGCATACATTCTGCTGTTGTTTGGAAGCCAGTGGAAATTATTTTACTCTAACGGAACTTCAGGACTGGGTCTACAGCATGCATCTATTGTGAGTTTTGAAATTGCTTTATGGAGATGTCTTAAGAAAATCCTACCCACCACACAAAAGAGTGAATCACCAAGGTTTAAATAAAGATTTCATACATTTCAAGGCTAAATGAGAAAGCACTAAACAGCTTTTCTATTCATGAATATAAGCCTAGATGCATACAAGCAGCAGCATATAATTTAATTTCTGAATATTAAAATTTTCCCTGATGTTATAAGGGGAACAGATATGTTCAAAGGGAAAGGAAAAACTTGAGGATCATTATTCTGAGACCACATGTGGCTCAGGAAGACTGAATTACAAATGGCTGCAAAAGGGAAATATATTGGGGTAAAACAGTACATATAGATCCCCTTTTCTTATACTCTTTCCCTGATATCCAGAACTGTTGGAGACAGATTATATTTCTAGATGCACTTTTTTCGTACTTAACTGTGGCTGACCAGAAATTCTGAGTATATCTGTCTTAAATTTGTTTGAATATAATTTCCTTTGTCATACAGTTTTTGCAGTATCATTTATCCTAGAAAACTAGGAAAGGTGATAAAAAGAGATGGATTTGGCTGTATCTCATGATTATATTTCAATTTACTTGAACCATCATAAGACAGTTCAAATAAATTGAAAAATAAACTCTTGGAGGATATTAGTTTTTAGGGTATTGGGACACTTTTGTACACATTTTTAAAAATACTGTCGGGTTTGAGTGTAAAGCTAAAACCTGTCTTATAATTCACAGATTCTGATTTGTTTCTTCTATTAGTTTTTTGACAATTGAAATCTTGCTCAGTATAGGGGTTATATACAACCTTTACATAAAGCTTAGTTTGTGCATTGTTACACAGCAGCGGGGACACTTGGAAGAATTATGACATTTCAAAGCAAATGTTTTGCCTAAGTGAAAGCTGCCAACAATCACTGAAAATTTTACTGTTTTCCAGGTCCTAAGAGGCAAATTTGACCCTTTTGTTGGTAACCCGTGTGATGAAGTCAAGAACTATGACAACATCAGAAAAAAGCCCCAACACGTTGCATCTGGGAAATAGAGCTTCATGTATTCACAACTCCACCAGGGTCAGATGACACAGGGTTAGAGAAGACATGTCCTGTCTGTGCTGAATGCTATGCACTATTTGAATTTCCCTTTTATATCCAATGTATCCTTACATAAGAATATGTCCTACTGGAAACAAATCTTTCAGGTGAAACAAAAGTTGCAGTGGGATGTGGTGGGAAATTTGAAACTAAGTTTATAGGTTAAAGAGATATTTTTTGAGAAACATTATATAAAGAAGGGGTGAATGAAAAAAGCTCAGAAGTAAAAAATATTTAAAAATAAAATTATCAAAGTTGACAAAAAGTGGTTCACAAAAGAGAAGAAAAGAGAGAAAATACTTCTGATAGTGTTGAGCAGCTAAGGGAAATAAACTGTGCAGCAAACATAGACTAAAACAAGAAATTTAAAAGGAGAGAATGATAAGGAAAGGTGAAGTAGAAGAATAGATACAGAAGCACATTCAGATTAATTTTATTCAAATTAATTATTTCAGTAAGCAATATTAATGCTGAACTGGTGATAAGCATGACTGATGATGGAAAAGCAAATACTGTTTTCTCAAATACTCTGGAGCCTCAGGCGCCACATATTTGCACTTGTTTTTATCCCCAAGATTCCAAACAAATATTCATTTAAAAGTGTCAACACTTTTTGAATAAACCAAAATTACTTAAGCAATTAGTTAAAGCAGTACAATTTAGAGGTATAAGTTCCCAAGGAGTTGTAGCTACAGAGGGCCTAGCAGGTAACTTGACTGCATAAAAGAGCTGGAACAGTGCTGACTTTGCACTGATATTTACCTTCTTTCAGTAGACCTCCACAAGCACAAATATTTCACTTGGGTGATCACTGGAAGACATCTCAAAATATATTTACTATTTATTTGTTTCTTGAGAATACTGCTCCAATATGTAGAAGGGCTATTTAATGAAATTACACTGAATTTGTCCATCTGGTTTATTTCTCTAGTAACATATGAGTGGCAAAATATAGTATTCTGATTTTCAAAAGCAGAACACAGTTTGGTTATTAGGCATCTTTGGATTAGTGCTAGTATCTAAATTAGGTATAACAATAATTTTTAGAATTTCTGTAATGCCTCCTATTTCAGCTGAACTAGGAAATACTATGAGAAAGGCATTAATGAATATAAAATCTGATTCAATACTTTGGAATTTTTGGTCCCTCTGAAACTAGAAATTGAATTTGTTTTAACTTTTATTTTTTAAAATTAAGACATTAAATAGAAATAAAGTTTTCTGGGTTTTTTTAAATAAAGCTGTTATTTGCAAATTTGAAGAAGACCATTACAACTAAGTAACAATTAAATTCTTTGGTCCCTAGGATGTAAAATAAGATCTTCATACAACTTCATCAGCAGAAATTCATGGACCTTGAGAGATGATACAAATATATCTCATTTAGCAGCTAATTCTGATCAAGATCCTGTACCACCAACAGCTCCCTCTGCATCAGCTGAAAGCTTCTCCTGCAGTAGGCCTAGCTTGACCTACCATTACCTTGACTACACCTTGCTTAAATGTTCAGAAATATTATTGGACATCTAGGAACTGTCATGGATAATATGGACCGACTACTTGAAAATAAAAAAACCACAACTGAATTAAAGCTGCTGGCAATGCTTTATTACTTAGAGCTCCCAACCAGTTAAATTGTGATTGCTTCCATTTAAAAAATGTTGCCTCTGGAAACTCAAAGTAATTAAAGGCAAGCTGAAAAATAATAATACAGAGAGAGGAAAAAAGATCTGCGGTAGTATAGCTCTCTTCTGAAAGGAGGAACATTACACAAAGCCTGCACTGCAGGTAATACACTTTTCTTTGAGTTAGGTCTTTGAATAAAATTAATGAGCAACAATTCAAAGCAGGACTGACAATGGATTAGGTAAACTTTCCCACTGATTCTGTTACAGAAAAATGTTCCTGCTCAAATATCTACAGAACAGTGCTTTTATACTATTGGAAAGTAATATCTTAAAATTTTACCATCACAATATTTAAGCAGCTCTCTAGGCAACAACAGTTAGTAAAAAACAGCACCTCCTCCTAAGTAGCTCTTTGTCAGAAACAATATTAAAAATTCTAAGGTAGATTCTTTTTTTCATAAATTGCTGTCATTTATTGTATTACATGGATTTTATGTGATTCACTTGCCTCTTCACAAGCTCTACCAGGCGAGCAAGGACTATTAGGATAGGACTCTTCCAAGGATAATATGAAACCAATTTTAAATAACAGGATTTAGATACATTTTTTGTCTAGAGAGGGGATTACATATCAAGTTGCAATGTATGCATGCAGATAAGGCATGAGTTTTTGACTTATTCAACAAACTAAGTAACCAATATAACTCAAAGAAATTTTCTTCAGGCCAGACTTCTGATATATCCCATTTGTAAGAGCAACAGATTATGATACAAGTTAGATGTTTTAAACTATTCTACAGCTGAAAAATCTCTGGAGAAAAATTAAAGTCATTAGGAAATGTTGCTCTATTAAAGTTAATTTATTTCTATAGTTATTATTTCAGAATTACAGGTATTTAAGATATATGTAATTCGAAAATTTCCCTATTACGATATACTATGCACAAAACTGCCTATGTAATTCTTAAGATATGGTTAAAAAAGGTGATTAATGTAATACGGGTAGAACAAATGCCTGTTTATGCACAGTCTGCAGCTCATTGAATTACATTCCAAAATATTTGCCTGAGCCTATTTAAAGAAAATAAACAAAACTCTTATTCAGCTTGAGTCTGAACAAATGTCACCTGCATGAACATATTATTTCACTTGAAGCTTTAATCAGCATGTGTTTAATTCCTCCAGGAGGTGCTTATCACAATAAAAATAATAAAAGAAAAAAGTTTATTGAACAGCATGACAACTAGGTCATATACAAGCTGTCCTAGCTGAACAAGAGCTGTATTAATAGAAAGAAAGGTTATCAAAGAAGATTGTTATAATCTTCATATTGGCATTTATTTAACAATAATAATTCCTAGTTGTCCCTTAGTCATTATGTTCTGCTGATATTTCTATCAGAATCTGTATTTACATGTATACTGTTCTTTTTCTTATGATATGGTATCATATGCTACATTTTGTTTTCAGAGTAAACCACCGTTTTTTCACAGGAAAAAATAGGGCATTTTAAGACATTAGAATTCTTTTTCTACATAGATCAAGTACTTGTGTAGCAGAAGTGAAATTGTAAATACTTGAAGAAAATGTTAGCGAGGCAAATGTGGTACACATTTGTATTTTATGAAGAGAGCAAAGATAAAAACCTAACAACTTTCTTTGAAAATAATTGTGAACTACTTTGATACTCATAAAACTCTTTGATCCCAAACTAATGTCTCTCTGACTTTTTTTCATACAGGAGAAAACCAATATAGTGAAGCAGAAGTAAATTCCTCTTAACTGTGGTTCAGGCCCTCAATGCCAGTAATATTCTGAGTTGCTATGAATATTTGTATGTTCAACTTCTAGCTAAAACACAAAACTGTCTTCTACAAACCATGAGAAAAAGAAAATATGTCAGATTTCGTACATGTGATATACACTGAAATATTAAATGCCAGGATTTTCCTTGCCCTCTGAAAAGAGAACATGTATGATATATATTTGTGTAATAGCATACCTCCATCAATGCATTCTGGGGTGAAAGAAATATCATCAAGAGCAAATTCTGTGGCTTGACTCCACCCCACTTCAGCTTCAAAGGCAACTCTGAAAAGGCTGTTACTGGAGAGAACTACACTTCCATACATCCATTTGTTTTCTTCATTTCTAGTAGAAGACCACATAAGGATATCCATTCCATGTTCTTCAACTGTGTATACCTGTTGATAGAACCCAGGAGATGCAAATGAATCAGCATTAAGCAACAGGAGTGCAGCTTGGGTGAGTAACACAGCCCAAGTGCAGAAATGCTGGTTCAGCTTCAAATATAGTTCAGCTTCAAATATAAAGCTCCTGTGAAAAAAAAAAAGCATCTAATCCAATAACTAATTGCAAAATCTACAGTCTTAGCCTGATATATAGAAGATAATGAGTAAAGACTTAACCCCAAATTCATTAAAAAATTGAGGACTAAGAAGGATCTTGAGCTCTCCTTTCATCTCTAAAAGGTGACCTCCTTATAGTTAGACCGAGTGAAGATTTTAGAGATAAAAATAAGACTTAGCTATTAGGGATTTAAGTCTGTCATCTGGTACAAGCAATTTAAAATACAGAGTTTGAGACAGCCACAGAAAGTTATTGCAAACATATTTAGCAAAGCCATGAATAAAAAGAAATAAAATAATTAAATACTGAACCAATAACAATGAATGAAGTCCCAATCAATCAACAAGTGAATTTATGCCAAGAACATGAAACTGGAGAATACAGCTTTTCCCACTCAAATGTTAAAAGTCCTTATACAATATTACCAGGTTAAAAAAAACAAAAACAAACCAAACAAACAACAAACCAAAAAAACCAAACAAAAACTAACAAAACCAATAAAACAAAAAAAACTGGACTAAAGAAAGTAAGCAGATACTAACCATTCCAGATGATAACTATTCTTTTTAGGGACTGAATATTATAATCAATATACTCTTCTTCAAAAACATAATTCTCTTAAACTAATTTTCCAGTGAGCTGTAGGTACATGTTGCCTACTGAGTGTCCCAGTATAATAATGGAACAGAAACCCTGAGGCCCAAGAAAGTTATGGACTTGAACCCATGCTAATGATTTCTGTAATTCAGTATCTTTGATTCTCCCAGTCTGCCTGGTGGGACAAATAAGCTAAAAGTCCAAATGGCACCCTAAATCCCACATTGTAGAACTTGGTGTATTGTATCTTGCCTGAAAACTCTTGCAAGTTATTTTATTTTTGGAGTAAGGGATCAAGAAAGAATATTGACATAGAGTAATTCAAATCAGGACCAAATTTTGTCAAGCCTTATTCTTTGGCTACTGGACTGTGTAACAGCAATATCTTGTCCCTGTTTTCCTAAAAGATTACCTCTTGCAGGGCTAAAAGCACAGGTGTTGAGAAGAAACAGATGGCTCAACCCATAAAATAAAATTAAAAACTGTGTGTAACTTTTTTTACATTACCAGGTTCTGAGGTCTTAATGAGTTGAAACCCTTGATTAGAGAAACCCTTCATGTGAGGTTAGGACAATGTTGAACCCCTGTGTGTGTCTCTGGTACCATTCACTATTTCACCAACCATGAAATACGGCAATCTTGACGATCTGGAATTTTACATCTTATAACAATGTTAGCATTGTTTTAGCTATAGGCAGTCGTAATTACTTTTGGAAGGTAAATATTGAGGTAATATCCTTTTCAGTGTATCTCATTGTTAAGTCTCACAAGCGCACAAATAGCTATTGGAGAAGTGGGAAGAATCCAAAACATTTGAATACAATACTAGCATCTTTCTTACAGGATACTTAAAGATTGTCCCATTGTTTAAAGCTAGATTTTTTTTTTTCCAATTCTTTCGGTCAGGTTTTTAGGAGAAGTTTCTCATACTAGGAGTTTCAAGGCACAATAATTGCTTGAACAAGTCTGTCTATGTAGAGAGAAATTTCATTGTGTCCTTACAAAGTCTGGTCTCAGATGCAGCAAGGACCCAATCTGTGCACACACAGATCAATCCTGCAGCTCAAGTTCAGTACAAAAAAACAAACCAGTCAGGAATCCTGCTCTGTGTTCACTGGCCAGGGGCTCTGGGATGGCAGCAAGTCAAACTGGATCTTAAGTGTGACATTTTGATAACATCAGCTCCTGCTCACATAGATGAAAAGTCATCTCACATGCCTTGTCTTTCTTTTCTTTGAGATTTAACTTACATTTACCATAGAGTAAGGGTGTGCAGATATGCAATTACTAATGGATTAATCCCACTACCTGCCAAAGTATTCCTGAACACCTGTGTTCTCCAAACCTTTTTTGATCCACAACAATTCCAGGAAAGGGTCTGTGTTCTAAAATGTCTTCTAAAAAATTGGATGAAATTTCTAAAAGAATAACACATAACTGAAAATGCATGCTAAATCAAATGAGATTAAATGAGAGTTCAGAAAAGTGGGAAGCCCAAGGACTCTGTTCACATAGCAGGGGCTACAGGTCTTATTCTCTCTGAGGTTGTGCCCAGTGAAAGTGAAGAAACATTTTATCTTCTTTCCTGTGACTACCCATGTCACTCAATGTTTGAGCATCTTCTGGATCAGGAAGTACATCAAGAGTATACAAGACTTTTTTGCTGGCCTGTGTAAACATATACAGCACATGAAAGGTTGAGCAAATTTTCATGAATAAGTTCCTCCTAAAGCCCTGGAAGGGTACAACTCTGTGGGGCTTAATACCTCCAGCAGCACCTTCCTGTACAGCATCCTATCTAAAGTGTACAAGCTAGCCTGGTAGTGAAAACAACTTAAGACGAGCAAGAGAAAAAAGCTGGCAAGATGAATTCCGCTATGTGGTACATAATGAAAGAAAAACAAACACCAAATAAAAACCAACCCAGAAAAAACCAAAAACCAAACCAAAACAAAAACTAAAAAAACCCTAAACAACTCAAAAAAAACCCACAAGCCCCCACAAAACCCTCAAACCTACCAAACAACAAGGTTGTAGCAAAATCCCATTGAAAAACTCTGTATTTATCAGTCTGATAAGATGTTCTCCAGCCTAATACTGATCTAGCTGATCCGCAGACAACAACATTCTTTAGAAAATCCTATTTACCACCTTAAAGTCATGACTTAGTTCTAATTCTCCACAGAATATCCTGTGTGTTAGAAACTTCTGAATTCTTCTTTCAGCTTCTATTTCATTTTGGGGTTAGGGAAAGTACTTTTTAAGGTCATAAAATAAGAACTATTTTCTATTTGTTAATCAGCAGTTATAACACATGGCTATCCTGTACCCTCATGCTGACTTTTCAATATGATATATTGTCTTCCTGATCTTGCCTGAATCTATCAGTTGGAATGTTGGAAGGTACTGCTTTACATTCCACCTGAATTGCCAAATAAACAAGAAACCTGAAGGGTGCATAATAAGAGATGTATTCTCCCAGCAGTGACAACTTAGAGTCTTTAATTGCCAGCTGAGGAAACAGGAAAATCTTGAGAAAGAGAACCTGTATTTTCACTTCATTAGGCACCAGAGACTTGTGTCAGCTGAGGAAAATTTCCATTGACTCCAGTGAATAATGATGCTATGTTTTCTGCTTTACATCTTTTTTAGATCATGCCTTTGAGCTCTTCAAGTTCCTCAGCAGGCATCATTGCATGTCTTCCTTGGACTGAAGTCCCACCAGAGGCAGATTGAAATTGTCTCTCTTAAACCCACAAATCAGATTACAAAATTGTATCATATTTCATTGTCCCAACTGAGAAGTACTTAAAAAATTAATTACCTCTTTTCTCTTTGTTCCCCTAAGCCTTTTTTTGAAGTAATAAAAATTTTGCCTAAACATTAGTTTGAAGTAATAAAATATTTAGGTTTTTTGATTGAAATTGACCTGTCAGTTCTGTTAGTATCAACAAATAGTATCTGTTTGTATCTGTTAGTATCAACAAATACCAAGGCAGAAAGCTATACTATGAAATCAGCAATTAATTTCAGTTTTAATTCTCCACTGTATGAGTATGGCAGACTCCTGAGGTAAATGGGCAGAGAAGCATAATAAACAGTGAGTGTTTTCTGTCTAACTGACAGATGATCAATAGAATTTCCATTGGAATGAAACAGATGTGAAAACCACATTCATTTTTTACTGAAACTGCTCTCCTACACCATTAAATTCAAAAAAGTAGTCATAAAAATGTAAAAATAAATGTGAGAGGTTTTTTTTTTAATTCACATTTGCTGCATAATGCAGCAAAATTTGCTTGTATTAAGAGGTATTTTTGCCCAGAGCATATTAATTGATATATTAGACCAGGCTTGTATTTAGTGCTGAAAAACTCCCCTTTCAAAGATTCTTACCAAATACGTCTAAGGAAAGCTAGTGGGTTTGTTCTTAATCATTACAAAGCAATTTTTTTCTCCTGCTGGTTAATGAATGATTCACATCCTGAAGCAAGAGTACTGAGATCTCTTTTACATAGCATCCATTCTATGTTAATGCAAGAGTTGCTGTAAACATTGTATCCTTTCTAAAAATAATAATAGCCCAGACTTTTGGTTTCCCTATGAACAAATTACAGAGTTTATGACAATCGAATTGTGCAGTTGAAATGTTCATTGTGAATACAGAATAGAAGCATTTCTAGTTCCTTTTTTCCTTTCCTCAGTGTCTAGTTCCTTTTTCTGAGTAAGAATTGGATTGTTTCCATAACTTCACAGTATTTTGTGTAGTTCTACCACATCTATTTCCTATACCATTGCAACGTTCGTTTTTATCTTTCTTTTACCCATGCCTTGTATGTCATTTTAATCACACATCTCAGTATGCCCTGTATCTGCAGTCCTTTTATTTTTTTTTTTTAATTCAGACTCAACCAGATAGCTGCCTTTCAGATAAGAACTATATCAGCTTTTGTACTGATGTTATTATATTCTAGCACATTATTCTAACTTCCTATTACAGTTTGACTTCTTTCACCTCCAGTGTGAACTGAAAAAAATTCTTCACAGAGCTGTTGTTTTAGAAGTTTTGGGCTGTTGATTTTATTGCTTTTCTTTTTGTTCTTTTTAGGCTTTTTTTCTTTTTCACTTGAATGGGTACAGTTAATTTATATTCTTGTTTTAATACTAATTTAATACTAATTCAGTTGATACTGAAATATCTTATTAGTTTGATAGAAAAGAGCAAAATGTCCACAGAGGTAAATTGATTCTGTGATGGGATGATATCCCTTGCTGAGTGCTTCAGTCTGTTGTGAATACAGTTCTACACAAAGAGTACATGTAGCAAAGCCATAAACAGGGAACTTTATTGGTATGTGGGAGTAAGACAATTCTTTATGGAATTGAGGCAATGAGAGTAAATTAAACTAGTCTGCTTAAAAAAAAAACCCAAACAATTAAAAAGCAGGCTCTGGCTGTCAGCCTACTAACTCACACGTAGGCCACACACATCTACTTATTCACAAATGTTAAGTGTTCTGTGATGCCTGAAAACATTCAAAAGCTCCTTCAAAGGGTCTCATCATCAATCTTGCATGCTGTAAGGTCCAGGATACTTGAATTTAAACAGATACTTAATCATAGATAATCTCACGGTATTTCAGCTATCAACAGGCAAAAAAAAAAAGGAATTTATGTGTGCTTTTTACTGCTGCTTATATGAACTTCATGAAATACAGCTTTTTTTTTAATCAGTAAGTAAATTTACAGCAATACTCAGAGTAATAAACTAGGTGCTATAGATAAAATTTATATGCAAACCCGATCCTGAAAAAAAAGGAAAGGAAAGGAAAGGAAAGGAAAGGAAAGGAAAGGAAAGGAAAGGAAAGGAAAGGAAAGGAAAGGA
>VZUI01040554.1:0-24958 GCA_013401135.1 Cettia cetti
TCCATCCATCCATCCATCCATCCATCCATCCATCCATCCATCCATCCATCCATCCATCCATCCATCCATCCATCTATATAGTGTGTATTTAAAATATTAATGAACTACTTGGGACTATGATTCCCATCATGATACCAAATGATCTTTATATAATAGGTTTTTCATTGGGCTTGGACTGATCCATGTATCCCCTGTAGAGCCAGTGTTTGTGTAATTTGTGCTAGGATTAACAGCATGAATGAAGTTAACATTAAAAATATTTGTTTAGACTATTAGTTGGTGTTATTAAGTCATTTAAAATCCAAACCTATATTATTTACTGTATAATTTACTGGGAGTCCTCTAAGGTTTATGTAAGAAAAAAAATTATGTTAAAATTTTGTTTTCTTTTGCTGTTTGTTTTGAAAAGTAATTTTGAGCTGAAACATTGCTTAAATATTATACAACAACATAAATTTTTCATTTTCTTACAGACTTTTTTTTGTCTTCTATCTGGTTATTGTTCATGTTTCTCTCTGGGATATGTGTAAAATGTACTTGTTCCTTTGCAGTGTTTGGTCTTGAAAGAAAAATTTTGGCTTAAGGAACAGTATTTCAAAGTAATATTCTTTTACAGGTACATGGTGACATGTTTAAAAATTGGTCTCCTAGTTGGAGCAGGGACAAATGAGGGCTCTATGGGAAGTTGTTCACACAGACTCAGGGACATGGAACAACAGGTGGCTCAGTTGCAAGAAGAGATGCTTTTGTCATTAAGACATCTCTAAGATGAGCTGCCATTTAGAGTTTGCAGTGCAAACTGGAGGTCATTTGCAGCACAGTCAGTTCTTGTAGCAAAAAAGTTGCAACACACACACAATCAGAAGCCCTCTTCTGTATTTGACAATTTTAATTTGAAAAAAAAAGTGGATGTATATCTCCAAAACTTATGACACTCATTGGCTTCTCAGGTTTTTAAACTTAGTTTTAGAAAGTTTTCCAGGGTGGAAAATCCACCCTATTTTCCAGGGTGGATTTATAGGCACTTCCTTGCTTTTTGGTCTTTCTTTCCCTTGTGTTCTAGTCATGTGAAATGCAGCTGAAAAGAAAGCACCCAACAAATGCAAAAAACTTGTCATGGATCATGATTTTATCACTCATGTCAGTGAAGATTTATGAATTGCTTGTGTGTGTGTGAGTCCTCTGGCAGCAATTATTTTTCTTTCTCATCATCCTGTAACTTGTTCTTTCCCAGGAAACACTGTCAGGAACACTGACAGCAGTTAACCCTGGCTTCTTTTTTCCCTGGGATTCTTTCACTCAATTTTTAGGCAGAATTTTTAAGGGAAAACATAGCAAAGGAATTATAAGCTAATGTACAGATATGTGTCCTTCTAGCTAGACTTGCCACCTTCTCTAATATTCTTCTGCACAGCACCAAATGCTGTGACTCATATCAATAAACACAAGTAATGCCTTCCTGTGACTTCTTAGAAAGGATTCCTTAATTCCATCGCACATAAGGATGGTGAGCTATTTGGAACCCCTCCTCCTCCTCTGCTGTACAGTGCACCTCAGCCTCTCATGGTAGGTCTAAATCCAACTCTTGCCACCACTGTCCTCCTCCCATTAAAGTTTCTGTGTCACTATAGGGCAAGCAATGAACACATGCACACCGTCAGCTTAGGAAAGGAAGAAAAGGGGAAGTTTATTTTGTTACTTCAGTTTGTGTAGATTTTGGACAATGACTATGGATTGGAGGATGAGGTTGCCACCTCTCCAAACACACTGGTCAAACCAGAAGTCCATCAAGTTTCTCTTCCCCAAGAGAGGAATGTCAACAATGGGAGAACATTTAGATAAACATTCTTTCGTTTACATGAAAATGTGTGAGAACTCTGAGAATCTGACTCCAAGTATGAAAGCATTTCAGAAGGCTGAGAAAATTGCAGAAGATTAGGGTGACATTTCTGTTCTCAAACTTCTCCCTTAGATTAGAAAAAAAAGACAAAAAAAAAGGACTTATTTTTGGATGGATGCCTTTGAATTTGAACATGTGGTTATTTGTACTGTAAAAACAGGTCTCAAAGTTCTTATTTCTGAAGATATTTTGGTGTTGAGACAATTTCTGGCTCTTGAGGTTTTCTGGCTCCTGAATCTCTAATTCTCATTCAGCCATGCTTGCAGCATTCCAAGCACCCAGTAGAGGCAGCACTGCAACACCTTAGATTGCAGCTGTCAGATTGCTGGAGGAAACTCCCTGACGCCTTAAAACCACTCCAGAACAGGACGCTTGTGGTAATCATTGCATATGACATCCTACCTCAGTTGTGCTCCCTTTGTCCACTTTCACCTACATCCACTTGGAAATGTGTATTCACTAGGCTTTTTGGGCAAGTTTTGCCTTAGTCTTTGCCCCTCCATGTGATGGTCAAGTATCTTTGCGTTTGTGTGGTCCACTCAGAGGCACAGATGTGCCTCTATAACCGAGTAGGGTAAAACTGCAGCATTATCCACCTTTTTCCAAACTATCCACTAGAAAGCAACCATGAGTTCACTGAGGAAATTCCATTCTGCCCCAGTAGTTCAAATGCCTTTACCCTGGATGAGGTTTGTCCTCACACTTTGTGTCTTCAAGATATGTCTTCATTGAATCCTGGGTGCAGAGAGCAGGAATCTCTGTTCCTGCTCTTCCACTGGAAATAGGGATTATGTTCCTCCTTGGATTGTTCCTGGAGTGATTATTTTAGAGTCCTAAAGCTCATATTGGATATGATGGTGGGTTATGGTTGTGCATTAAGTGATTAACAAACCAACCAACCAACCAACCAACCAACCAACCAACCAACCAACCAACCAACCAACCAACCAACCAACCATTTGCTGTGCAGGAAATATCTGCAGTGGATGTGAAAAAGTTCTGTGTGACCACATATCAGGTATTAGGTATGTGCAGAATCAAGGTTACATAGACTGTCTCCTGAAAATTGTTTCTAGTTTCTAAGGATTGGCTTTGCTGTCTTCTTTCTTTTTGAATATGCATTATATGGACAAATGCTTGGATCCTTTTGGATGGGTGAGGTCTGGCAGCAATAGTGTGGAGAGTATTTCAGACAATGAGGCTGGATGTCCACCTACTTTGTGAACTGGCACTTACACATGTTACATCCCTTATGAAACATAAATGGACTATAGTAGAGTATAAAATTTACCCTTGTGTGGTACTTGGACTTCAAAAAAGGTGAATCTTTTCTCTGCAAACTGTCTGCAGTGAAGGTAGTTAGGAACACTGACTTTATAAGCAATGCTTATTTTCAGAGGTTGAACTTAAATCTGGAATTATTTTAAAGCTGCTTCTTCCTAAGCACAACACTAAGATAATGTTTTCACACTGAGAGACCCAAATACACAAGAATATATTGGTGGTTACGTCATTTATGTACTTTTGTTATCATAGATAATGAGTTTGTATTTTTTAAAATGGAATATTTACTCCAGTGAAATTTAGTAGAGCAAAGCACATTTTATCCTTTAATGTCTTGAATGTTGTCAAATCCATCATTACCAAAGGCAAAATAGAGTTCAATATGCACACAGTGTAAAAGGTGTGGTGTTTGCCTCAATGATTTCACCAGCTTAATGAGATTGAAATTTCCCTTCATTTGATAGCTGTCTCTGACATTGCTCATAGCTTTTGTTTAATCTTTATTGAGCAACATGTCATTTAATCAATTGTTAAACATTTTCATTTTATCCCTGATGACCATTATAAAAAAGAGGATACATATTTAATGTTTAAACCATTGATTTTTTAAAAAAGTCTCTAAATCTACAACTCGTATATGGAAATCTTGTCACTGCAGGAGGGAGAACTTTTTTATCTCTGTGCATGCCACACTGAAAGAAGGGACAGTAATGACACCAGCAATTCCTCACTTAGCAGTTGATGAAATAACATGTTGCTACAGTTGAGGTCTAAGAATATGTTAGTATAGTAAAACATCTCCATCTGAAGTCTGCCTGCCTTGCCCTTGTGAGGAACTGGGGCAAGGAACTATGTGTAGGCAATAATGATTTTTTCTCAATTTGACACCAGAAGCTCTTAGAGAGTGAATAACAGCTATACAGATGTTCAAACCAATTATTATTTGTTTTGAAATACAGTATTGAAACAGGTCAAGAATCTAATATCTCAGTTGTAAGGTTTTCAGTCTAGAATATCAATCACTCTTTGTACATCTATACAGTGTCTATTTTCAGATCTTTGGTTCATTTGTTAGGATCATAAAATTGTGGCAGCTTAAAAAGAATTCATAAATTTTTTTGTGTCCCATGTGAACCTGGAAGTGTTCTAAAGGTGTGTGGGTGTGGCACCTGGGGACAGGTGAACACTGTGGTTAGTGATTGGACTCCATGATCTTAGAGGTCTTTTCCAGCCATAATGATTCCGTGGTTCTATATAGCAGCTTTGCCAAGCCAATTTATTATTTTTCCATTATAGCTTCTTTCAGAAAGGTTGGGGAGAAATTGAGAGAAAGGGAAAATGCAGCAGAGATGGATTTCTGAGCTGGCTGTGAGAATTGAACCCTAGAAACCAAAAAAAGAGAAAAGAAGTGTATTATATATTATTGAGAGCCATAATTTTATTTCTCTTGAAAATATAACAATATTCCTACAGCAAAATATGGGTAGTTTCAAATACATAAAATGCTATTCAAAATTGAGTCCTTTATGGCATGTGTCACACATAAGGATGAATGACTAATCACTGAAAAGTGATTAGTGCACCAGAAAAGATATTTTTTATTGAAGCCAGTTGCCAATGGTAGCTGTACAGACATGGTGTTCTCAGACTTCTATAAAGCATGTTGTTTAGCCACACACAAAAAACTTTCTTACTAAAAAATTATCAGTTTTTAAAATCAGCATGATTCATCTTGCTTCCATTAAAACCTACTTACTACTGTAAACATGTAGACTGACAAACTGAAAATGTTTCAGAGGAAAGCCAGAAGAAAAACTGAGATGTACTTTTTGTTAGACAAAGACTGAAGGACTCATTTTGATTTGTTATTTGTAGAATTTGTTAAACTTCCTGCTTTGCTGACTATTCCTCTCTTTCTTCTGTGTTAGTCTATCCCTTCAGGAAAAGGATTATCTCCAAGCAGAAGAGTATCTCATTTATTTTCTTCCTCACTTCTCACATCCCCATCTACATCCCCTTCTCAGGACACCATTTAGTCTTTGCAAGAACAGCCTAGCATTTCACTGTTGGGAAGTAGCTCTGTGATAGATCTAGGAGCCTCAGGCTGGTGCTGTCTCACTTTGGAGAAAAGTGGCTATTTTGTAATGCCAGGAAAGACTGAACTATGATGATCCACCCTAGTTTTGAGGAAAGGGAACTCCCCTAGTTGCAAATTCAAATTTGGTATTGTGGTCTTGGTTGAGATATTGTTACAATGTCAGTGCTAAAGCAGGAATTCCTGACTTACATCTTTCTGGCTGTTTATTTTCATGTCACAAACCTGTAAAACATGCAGGTTTTATTCCAATTTTTGAGAACCTAAGATCGCTTCCAAAACAAGGTTCTTTCCTCTGTTTCTCACTGCTCCAGGGACTTCTACAAATTTACTGACTGCAGGAGCTTCTACTGTCAGATGTAACAGGGCAGCCCTTTCTACATGCTTTGTTGACTGGCAACTGAAAGGCATCTAAACCAGAAATGGCAATGGACTCCTCATTCACCTGTGCCTGTCATCACTGTTGACAGTGCAAAGGTTTTGCCCATGTTGGCAGAGGATCTAGGATGCATTGAAACTGTGTCAGACTCAGTCACTGCAAGGAACTGACTGTCTGTCCCTTTCTGTTTCTAAAGTCTTGCCCCATTTTTTCTTTATGGACTTCCTTAGCTGTGCTGGAACATGCAGTTATGTGCACCTAATGGCCCCTATTCAGTTGATTAGACATGCAGTGCAAGCAAATTTGGCTTCAAATAGTTTGTTCTCTGCTGATTCTCCACCCTCTTTCTGTGAATAACCCTTCTCGTAACTATTCTACTTTTGCTTTCATAGTAAATAAGATTTTTGCAGTGTGTGCGATGAGGGCACCCTCACTGTTGCATTCCATCCCCTTACACCCTCATGGCATCCTTTCCTGATGGGAGAGAATCTATCCTCCCTCTCCTGATGGGAGGGTCAGTGGGATGACCTCCTCACACAGAGTGTCTGGTCTTTCACAAAGACAGTGTGCATGGAAGTGCAAGCAGCCATAAATATGCCCTGTGCTCCAATCCCATGTCAGCCTGACAGAGTTTCCCTCTGTTTCCCTGGTCACACTCTGACCAGGAGCTCTCATGAGGGTAGGACCAAAGAAATACACAATCGTGTTTATACCAGCAGTTTTAAATTCCTGAGTATTCTCTATATTTCAAGGCCAAGACAAATCATAATAGTATGAAACCTGACCCTGCAGAATTTGTATGGGTGCCTCATCTGGATCTTTTCTTGTTACATGCTCTTTTGGATGCCATGTGGGTCTCTGCTATACCACACTCTCAGTTCTCTCTGGTAAAGCCCTTCTTGAGCAATAGTAACAGTTAAGTCCAGAGGATGGATCTGTACAGCTACCTGATCCAAACACTCCCTGTTTGCATCGAGGATAAGTCTGTGTCACCTTTGCTGTGATTTTAGATCATGCCTTGAAAGTTAAGCATGGACTGGCAGTTCAGCTAAGGTGCTCCTAGTCACCTTTTTTTGTTAGGTCACAGTCCTCACTTGAGGACTTGATTAGAAATTATCTCCCTGGTCAAAGATCTTATTGAATAGGGAAATGTATAACCTTTATAGTCTTTTCAAGCTATGACCAATTGTTCCTTATCATACCTATCAAAGAAAAATATTTTTTCATAGCTACCATCTCTGTTGGCGGAAGGGGGGGAAGATCAGGCTCTTTGCTGTGCAGTTTTAAAAAGCATTCAAAGGTAGTCTGAACGTTTTGCTTTCAGCAGACAGCAGGTAGACTGACATTCTGATTTGAGCTCCATTTTTTCTCACTAATCTTATGTGCACAGTTCACTTCCACTCATGGTGTTCTAGCAGTCTGGGCAGACATGGCTTTCCCTCTAAGACAGGGAGATTCAGCAGCAGCACAGCCCCAACATCACAGCTCTCCCTGTCAACAGCACAGTGTGTAAAATTTGCTGTAGGACTCTCAGAGTTAAACCATGTCTGCAGTGGACATGGCAAGAGTTTTCTATCAGCCTCAGGGGATTTCCTCCAGGTACTCACAGAGGTACCTTTATTAATGAACAGACACAAAAAGAAGAAAGGAAAAAAAATTAAAAAGATGTGTGCTCAGAGCTCGGCAGCTTTCTTGATAACTTGGAATCCCCAGGAATTACATTTCAGTTTCTGGAATGGTTTTCATTCTTCAGATTTCCTCTTTCACTGGCTATCTGATTTTCATTGCACACATAAGGAAAAAGTCAGTAAATACCCAGACCTGAACCCTTAACATTCCGGTCTGCATTCTTTTCATTGCATTCAGATAGCTTGCTGCTATTTAGACTAGGAAGTTAAAGCCTAAAGTAATTTTGTAATGACAGATAACCGTAATTCTAAGGTGTAGCAATATTCAAGCATTTGACTCTGCATTTTCATAGTCCAGTGTGGTGCTCTGTGTTACCTCCCATATCCAAGGTACATCTTGTTCAGGAAAAAATTAATTAATAATACTTGTCCTGTACTAACCAATTTTATCATAATTAACAGGGTTTGAACCCTGTACTTCAATTGTCTTCTACTCAAACATGAAAGTTGTTGAACACAGATGCCAAGAACTTATTGTTGTTTCAGGCTGACAGCCTCAGGCTTCTGCCAAATATTTAGAGGTATTTTGCTTAGTTCATTCAACTATTTGATATACTTTGCATGAGTCACAACTATAAAACCATGATCTTTCACAGAAGAAAAAAAAAAAAAGGGGGGAAGTCATTCCAGGAGAATAGCTACCTTTCCTTCACTTGCAACACAAAGGTGGCTTTTTCAAATTTTGACCTTGAGAGTGTATAATTTCTGCTTATGTGTGTCACTTGGGAAGAATAAGAATTACTGCCTGAAACTACAAATGTAATTTTGAGTACCCTGCCTGAGCAATCAGGAAAAGCATTGCTCAGAAAACAGGGAAGGGTTTCCACAAAGATGCTTACAGGTTGTTTTTCATGTCAATGTCTCACAAACCTTGTGTTTTTCGTTTTGTTTTAGTGCTTCACTGATTGAAATCATTGTTTTTCTTACCCATTCCAGGAGCCTTCATGATCCCTTTCCTGATTTTGCTAGTCCTGGAGGGTATCCCTCTGCTTCATCTTGAGTTTGCCATTGGTCAAAGGCTGAGGAAAGGCAGTGTGGGTGTATGGAGCTCTATCCACCCTACCCTGAAAGGAGTTGGTAAGTCAAAAAGCCACCTGAGAAAGCACAAGCCTCTGAATTTATGATCTAAAAAACACATCTTCTGGGTTTTATTCTGGTGTGCTGTAAGAAATTTCAGGACCTGTTAGTTTTCCCCTCTTCCTAACTATTCATTGATAGATCAAACTAATCATGGTAAAGCTCAGTGACAATTTTGTGTTCACATTCCCAAGTACTGTGGGCCCTGTTAAAACCTTGCTCTAATCTGAGACCAATTTCAGCCCTCAGAGATATTTTCTGTATTATCCATACTGGCTGTTTTTACCATTAGGATGAATCTTCAGGTGTGCCAAAATTTTTTCTGTAACTCTTCTGTGGATAAAATATTAGTTGAATCTTTAGCTGATAGACCTCAGCTCTGCCTAATTTTATTTTTTTGCATCTGTTACCATTCTAAAAGCCATAGAAACGGTATTTTGCAGAAAATGCTTCTTCAGCTCTGTACCAAACTTCCAAGTATTCAAACAGTCTGTTTGAAAATGTAGTAAAAGCAGCATTATGCACACAACAGAAAAATCTCCACAGCTCCTCACAGGAGGTGCCTCTCAACATTAGGAAATTTGGTGAGGGTGAGCACAGGCTGCCCAGGGAAGTTGTGGAGTCTTCAGCCACAGAGACACTCAAAGTCTGCCTGGACATGGTCCTGGGCAACCAGCTTTGGGTGGCTGGGCTTGAGCAGGGGGTTGGACCAGGTGACCTCCAGAGATCCCTTCCAACCTCAACCACACACTTGAAAAGGGAAGAAGCAGGATTGTTTTGGCATCCACTGCATTTGTAAATCAGTTACGAGAGATAATTGTTCATTGCATCTGGAATTTTTCAAGATGCTTTAGAACCTAAGAGCTCTCAGGAGCTAATGATTAATTCACTGTCTGCCAGAGAAGTCATCAGAGGTTGATTACTTGGGAACAGGCAGAGCAGGACAGATACCAGCGTGAATTCTGTACCTGGTCACAGACTGTGCCTCCTGGCAGCCATCCATCCTATACAACACTACTTCTGCTGACCTTTGCAGGGACTTTGTGGAAGAAGGAGATATTTCAGTCTTGTTTAATCAAAATCCCGAGTCAGTAGAGCTTTACATGTGTCCAGCATCCCAAATATCAGCTGATATCCCTGCGTATCAGCTGGCAAGGCTGTGAACCGGGTTGTGTGGTGAGTGTAGGGAATTAATTCCCTCACAAAGCTGGCTCCTAAGTGAGCATCACCTTCAGTCTCAGAGAGGTTTTAGGATGTAACTCTCTGTCAGACTCACTTGTCCAACCTTTAGGCAACAAATTCACAGTGATAAACCTACATCTAAAATGTAGCAGGAGAGGAAGGAAAGCTGAGTTTGATACCATGTATTTTGATATATCTTGAAGACAAGAGTGTCGAAATTTACACAGTGTTCTGATTTTTTTTTTCAGGGGTAGCATCAATGTTTGTATCTTTTCTGGTGGGCTTATATTATAATACTATTATTGCCTGTGTGATGTGGTATTTCTTCAACTCCTTCCAAGAGCCCCTGCCTTGGAGTGACTGTCCTCTCAATGACAACAGAACAGGTATATGTTATAAAATATTTTATTTTGTTGCACAGCACAGATTTCTTTTTCTAATAGTCACCCTAGATGAGCCTTTCTGTGAAATATCAGAAAGGCATGGCAGTCCTGTCAGGCACATTGCACTATTTGATACTTGTGTTTTGTACAAATTCACATTAAATAAAATATGGCCAGCACACAATCTTTGAGACAAATTTTGGTTTTTAATATGAAACTTCATGGTAGATATTGACAGATGTGCTCATATACAGAATATTCACTAAGTGCAGTCTAGTATAAACAGTAACATTTTCCAGATTGAGGCAATGTGTTTCACCCATCTCTTCACAAGTGGCCCTCCATTATCACACTGAAAAATAAATTTAAAAAAAAATCATAATCCATTTGAAACACTTATATGTCTCAACATGACATGTCTACAGCTCCTTGGAGACCACTTGGTGACAGCAGCTTTGTTTTCCATAGTCAGCCCTGCATGACTGTATGAAGCAGGTTTTTTTGCTGGGTCTGTGAATAGCTGCTCAGAGTGCTCTGCTCCTCTCCTCCCAGAATAAGCATGGAAAGCCTCATGTAAGGGCAGGCCAGGGCAGAATATTGCACAGGCCAGGGCTGTGCAGGAAGCTGAGGATTCAACTTGAGCTGACAACACCTTGAGCGATGCCCCATAAAATAGAAGACAAAATATTGCTGAAGGAGGTGTGGGAGAGGAAGAAGGCGTGGGAGAGGAGGAGCCACTGTATTAAAATAACTGCTAAACAGCTGTCTTTTAAATCTCTCATTTTGTCATGAAGCTAGCCTCCAAAAATTTGAAAATTTGCCAACAACAAATCCACTGGCATTAGGTGGAACAATTTAAAACACCGATGTTTACTATTTAGCTTCCTTTTTTCCAGGTAAATAAAAGAGATACAGAATGACAACCATTTTGTGGTTACAGATTATGTGGAAGAGTGTGCCAAGAGCTCTCCTGTAGATTACTTCTGGTACAGAGAAACACTGAACATCTCCACTTCCATTGAGGATTCCGGCAGCATCCAGTGGTGGCTTTTGCTGTGTTTAACATGTGCATGGGGTGTGCTGTACGTGTGCACAATCAGAGGCATTGAAACAACAGGAAAGGTACTCTGTCTTGGGGGCACTTTTTTATGAGATGAGATTAAGCATGCTGTTGCGATCCCTTACTTATACAGAATTAATAATGCTGTAGAAGCTGTCTGGTTTTTGAGTGAAAGCATGTTTAAAATTTTATGTCACCACCGGGATGGCTTTTTGAAGATAGAAGGTGAATGAAATGGAATCTGACTTGATTTATAAGGAGATTCTTGAGACCAACTTTTTGTGAGTCTTCCTTCTCCTTACAGGTCCTAGTAACACATTTTTAGGTATTATCACTTTAACACTAATATTAATCTTTAATGCAAGATCAAGGAAATCTCTTTTTATTATGGTTATTCTCTCCAAAACATACCTATACAGATTTATTTGGGTTTGTGCAAGTTCTAAATATTATCTCTACAAGAGTGATCGACATTCTTCTGCCCAGCAAAGCCCTGAGAGTCCATCCTTGCATCAATCTGGTCTCAGGGCATAGATTATTTTTGATGCTGCTTTTGAATGATCTGAGTTGAATTTCAACAACATTTTCTCTTAAATAGACTACTGTTGCTAAAAAAGGTTTATTATCAAAATTGAACAAACATACCACAAATACTATTTCATTGAACATTTATTACTGTAGTATGCTAATTGGGACTCACTTGAAGCTTGTCATTATTGGTAGTCACCACACCTTGATTATTTCCCTATTCACTTTTTTTTTTTTTTTTAAATTCAAGAGTTTTGTTTTATTTGAGTGGTTTATTTACATTATTTTTTGGTGCAGGCTGTGTATGTGACATCAACTCTCCCATACGTGGTGCTTACAATTTTCCTGATCCGTGGCTTGACGCTGAAAGGATCAACCAATGGAATTGTGTATCTCTTCACCCCTAATGTGAGTCACTGCTTGGGTCATTGCTCCGTGAAACGTGATGTAGTTCTCTCTGTAATTAACAACTGATTGAAAATTAGTCCTCCCCACTGGTGCTTTTCTAACTATCCCTCAGACACCTTAAAAATCTTGAATCTGTGAGGTGAATCCTCTGCATTGAATATAACAAGTGTACATATAGACAAACATTTTCTCTCTCTCCATCAAAATCTGTTCTAACAAATTGAAGGATCATCACAGAGGAGTGGGGTTGTCATGTATTTGGCTTGATTTATTTTCCTGTATTCTAACTAAGAACCAGCCTAAATTTAAAGCATACATTATGCATTTGGAAGTAGAACCCACCTAATTGCCATATGAACAAAAAACATAAGAGGATGCTTTAATTATATAACAGTATTTAAACAAAATTAAAAGAGAAATCATTTTCCATAAGCATATCTTTGAATGACGATTATTAATGCTAAACACCTCTTCTGAAAACAGGTATGGCAGCTGGCAGCTATATAAAGCATTTTTAAAATCAGTTTTCATAATACTTACATATAAACTTCAGATAGGTTTTCTTTTATTAAAAAAAGTAAGATTTACAAAAATATTGACCTATTTGTTAAAATTCTTTGAGAACAGTGAGTTTTGCATGCTAATGTTCTTGTTTTAATTGTTGTTTTAAATCTCTCATACTCAAGTTGAAATAGCAATGTTGGATGTGCTTAAACCTGTGTGTCTGATGCCTCAGGTTACTGAGCTGGCAAACCCAGTGACATGGTTGGATGCAGGAGCTCAGGTGTTTTACTCCTTCTCCCTGGCCTTTGGAGGCCTCATTTCATTCTCCAGTTACAACTCTGTTCAGTAAGTAGCCAGGCAAAACCCAAATATTATATTAATATTTCATTATTTCAAATGAAACATCTCTGTTTTGCCCTGCTATTGTGCTACTTGGGACTGGGGCAGCCTTCCCTCAGCCATGTAAGGTTCATCTCCTCTGACTGCTCCTAGCTCTCCCAAGCTAAGATTTCAGGTCCCTGTTCTGGCTGACTTCCTAGAGAAAGTTGTGGTGATCAGGACAGGAAGAAGGGGACTGGCTGCTCCACCACCAGCTGGTGAGCAGGAGTTTCCTCTGTGGGAGTGCTTGGTTCACAGTGATGTCCTTGGTCTCAGAGCAGGTGGTAAAGCACTTATTTCAAATCAATTCACAGAACACAGTTTAAAACTTTAGCTTTGAGATTAAGCAATATATCTAATCTTGAAATTTAAACTTTATTCCTTTATATGTGAGCTCTGGGGCCAGGGAGTGAGAAATCCCATCAACCAGGGACTGACCCAGCCTGCAAATTATGATGCAGTGCTATATTCAACATTCTCCTTCATAAAATATTGGAGCAACCACCAATGCCTCATGGTGCCTGCCATCCCTTCAGCACCCCTGAAATAAAAAGTGTGTGGCATTTGCTAAACCTAGTATTTTTGATAAACATCTCTGAATTATGTTTTGGATATGTCCTTTGGTCAAGCATTCAGAAATTTGTGTTTCAGTTTCAGCTTGGGTTCAATTACACCACAGCAGCATTTCAGTCACTGAGGAAGTTCCTTGCCACCACTCTTGATTTCAGGTGTTTTTGAAAAGGTCACCTGGAATTTTTGGTTCCTGCAAGTCTCAGTGTGAGGAGTCAAGCCCTGCTTAAGGTCCAAGTCAATGTCCCACAGCCATGGGGTCAGAACTGAGAGCATCCACCTTTCCAAAAGACTCAAAGAAAAGGAACAGTGTCCTCTGGGTTTTCCAACACACAGGGCAGTTGCATTCGGGCCATGTTTGTTCAATGCTCAGGGATTCATGACTTAAGAAGGAAACTGAACAAAGTCATAAAACTCCCAAGGAATATAAGTAAAAAAATCCCCATGCAAATTCCACAGAGTTGCACTGCGATTTTGGGCCACTTGCAAACCAGCACCTGCTGGACCTGGCATCAGTGATTCGGCCCCTGGATGGTTTGGGAGTACAAAAAACATCAGAAAATAAGGTTTCAATGCCATCAAGGATTCACTAATTCATGAGGAGGAGCTTGAGCATCTTACTTTCTCTAAAAGGAAGAAATGTTTTTCAAGCCCGTCATTGGGAATCTCGTGTTACATTGCAAAAACTGACACGAGATTACAGCAAGGAATTTCCATTCAGTGCCCTACATCCAGCAGAAGCCTATTCGCAATGCTATAAATGGGGAAAGGACACAATGTGATAGGTCTTGGTTGGACAGGCTTGTTTCTGCTCTCAAACACATTCAGAAAATAAAATATGACAACATCAAGTTTATCTCAATAGCCCTTTCTTAGCCAGGAGAAATAAGGTATCTACCATTTTACAGCCTTCTCTTAAAACCATTAACTAATTTAATATTGGTATTTTATCTTGTCCCTCACATGAAGTCTTTTTCTGGTTCCTCAAATTCTTTGTATTAGCACAGGCACACTGGCAAGAAGTGCCTGCAGCAGAGGCCTTTCTACAAGTTTTTCTGTCCCATTTTATCAGCATAACATTCCATTGTTCTTCCAAAACTTGAGAACACTTTGAACCATCTTTTCTTCAACAGTCAAACAAAACTGCTCCCAAGTGCTCTTGGCTGCTGGAATTTCACCATACCTAAGTGCTAAGAAAAGTGAGCTTATGCTCACTTTTGCCCCTCATACTTTATTCCCATGAGCCAGACATGAAAACAGCTCAGGCAATTATTCCTTATGAACAGGTTTATTTGAAGGGGAAAAAAATCACCAAAAGAGATCAAAACCATAGCTATTAAACTGCTTAAGGCCCAAGTTTTAATTTACTAAATCTAACAGCACTACTTGTGTGCTTTTAGAGGGTACCCTGAGGTACCTAAGCATCCTAGACTACTTTTTCTTAGTCTTGGTAGACAGTTCTACTATTTATTTTGGGAATGTGATTGACATCCATTGTATCTTCTCCTTCAATTACAGCAACAACTGTGAGAAAGATGCTGTGATCGTTTCAGTGATCAATGGTTTCACATCCATCTATGCTGCAACCGTCATATACTCCATCATTGGATTCAGAGCCACAGCAAGATATGATGACTGTTTTGACAAGTGAGTTATTAGGGAAAAAAAAACAACCACCACCAAACCACAGAATATGCAGGTGTTTGTTTGCCTAAGGCAGCTCTGTTAGCCTGCTGATAATGAATTTATCATTTCTGAATAACTGCAGCTCTTGACCCACATGGCATCAGAACCCCTCATTACATATAAAAACATGGAATCTTGTAGAACAAATCTCATAGAAAGTGATAATTTTTAAGTCACCTTATTTCCTACATAGATGTTGCATAAGCAACTATATTTTACATTACTCTCCATGATGACATATGTAATGAAAGTAATATTACCTGGTTCCTGTGTTAGCTCCGTGTCTAGGTTTCCTTCTGGAGAGGTCAAAAGCTTAGATCTCATCAGAGTTGCCTCATTTTACCAGGGCAGTAAGACTCTGTGATTTCCAGTCTAGTTCCTCCACATTCAACTGTGAAACTGCATGATTCACAGCTGCAGACAACTCAGACATTCCCATAAGCTGCTCAGTCTGGAGACTGGTGTTTGCTCTGCAATGCTAAGATGGGCCCCTAACTCCTGCACAGGTTCCTAGAGTGTCCATCCATTTAGAGTCATCTATGCCATGATGTCCTGCAGATGTGCAGGACTTTCCAATGTCAAATCTGATTTTGATATTGTGCTATTAATAACTTGTTTGATGATGTAAATGAATCCTGATGATGCTTACAAATTAGTAATTTCAAATTACTTACATTTCACTTTTTCAGAAATATTCTTACTCTGATGAATGCATTTGATTTGCCAGAAGGTAACGTAACCCAAGACAACTTTGAACAAATGCAGCAGCTGTGCAACATGACTAATCCAGCAATTTTTGCAAGCCTCAAGTTTGAAACCTGCGATCTGGAAACTTTCCTGAATGATGTAAGTTGAACACCCTAACACATATTGATACGTTAAATATGGTAGGAATGCATAGCAATTATGTAATTGCCAAGTCTAGCGACTACCAATGTAAATTTAAGTGCCATGTGATGTTAATGATCCTAAATCTTCCCCAGGGAGCTGAAGGAACTGGCCTAGCCTTTATTGTCTTCACTGAAGCGATCACCAAAATGCCTGTCTCACCTTTGTGGTCCATTCTCTTCTTCATCATGCTTTTTTGCTTGGGTTTGTCATCTATGTTTGGAAATATGGAAGGCGTGCTTGTACCTTTACAAGATCTCAAGATTATACCCCCCAGAGTGCCTAAGGAGCTTATTACTGGTAAGTGCTTTTTAGAGACAAGTCACCTCCCCACCCGCCCCAGAGAGCAGCTTGTGTGCTAAAAAAAGCAGCCCACTCAGCTTTTACCTTCTGATCTGGGATGGTCTGAAGACTCCCAGATACCCTACTGAAGATGTTCTCCTGCTCCTGAATGGGGCAGCTCATGCGAGGTTCCTTCTGAGCCCGCAGGCAGCTGTTAACCCTTAAACTTGCCCATCAGCCTGCTCATGATGATCACTGTCTCCTCCATTGGAAAGCTGGAGGACCTGAGTCCTTCAGCCAGGCAGGATTTCTCTCAGAGCAACATTATCCCATCAGCTATAAAGAAGAGGACCTGTTTTCGCTCCTCAGCTTCTTCCCTTTTAGTTTGCAACATCTTCCATCTGTGTAATCTTAGGAGAGTTTTACCCAAACAGAAGCCAGCCTCCCCAGAGAGCCATTAAAAAGTAAAGGGGTGGTCTTCAAGCTGCAAGAGTTACTTTTTAAGCTTTATAGCTGCTGGGGAAACGCTTTTCTTTCTCATTTTGCTTGAGCTTTCTTTGCCTAAAGTGTTCTGGGGTTTTTTTTGTTTGTTCATTTTTTTTCCACAGGTCTCGTTTGTTTGGTGTGTTATTTGATAGCTTTCATTTTTGTGCTGAATTCTGGTAATTACTGGCTGACTCTATTTGATGGTTTTGCTGGCTCCATTCCCCTGCTGATAATTGCATTTTGTGAGATGTTTTCAGTGGTCTACATTTATGGAATAGACAGGTATGAAATAAAGCTTAGCCATTACTTGATATCAATGCATAATGTGATTATTGTTGTATAGCTACGATCTTGCTGCATCTCTGTGCACAGAATTTCTGCTATAGGAATCAATGAAATGATGCAGCTATAATTTAGGATTGCTTATATGTTTCAGGTTTCTTAAAGAGTTCTCAGCAAAAAGAAATAATGCTTGTTAAGAATTTGTATATGAAAGCTTTCCACTTTAGTAATACATTATAATAAATAATGCTCTTTAACAACCAGTTCAAATAAAGACTGCCCTAGGATAGTGCAAGGGAGTATTAGGCATCAATGACAGCCCTTGGAGTGTGATAATATGAATGCAAATAATTTATTTTTAAAGTAGGCATTAGAATGTAGATGTTTGCAACAGTTAAGAGCCACTATAGGCTATTTGCCTTTTAAATATGGTGACACAATAGCTCTTCTTTGGGATAATTGCATTGAACAATTAATTAGCAATAGCAAAGTGCAAGAACAGTGGCACTGAGCTGAAAGTTTAACACAGAGGTATATCCCAGGAGTGTTTACAGAGAGTGCTAAATGATACTGTCCAACACAGGGATCTCCAGGCAGGCTGCAGATAATAGTTTACAGCAGCTTGCAAAATCTCAGGCTACTGAGATACATTCTTAGCTGATAAATCCAGGACTTTATCAGTTGCAGCAGTGAGTAATTATCCTCTCAACTTTCTAGAGATGTAATAAATCAAGTTTCAACATCTTCATGTTTATAATTAATACATAAGAAATGTGAAATAAAGTACAGGGAATTTGATCACCCACAAGTTTTACTTGAACTTGTGCCAGATTCAGCTGCTGCTCCTGGCAATGGGGTGAATGCCTCGTGGCCCATTCACCCATACTTTTATAGTGCTTGACAAAGCATGAATCAGGCAAATCAGATGGTGTACTTTTGAGAAAGAGGGTTTGTTTTAATTTGTTAAGAACATAAAAGTCTATGTTGATCATTTTTCCTTCCCTTTAAGATCTCAGAAGGCCTTACAAAGTAAATTAAAATTATTCCCAGGACACAAGCATGGGTTAAAAGTGGGACCAATGTGTGTGTGTGTTTGTGTTTGATTCAGAAAAGAGCCTCACACCAAACTTTAATGTTCCTGGCCAGTACACATCACTGTAGCCCTCTTGGGTAACAGAGCATTTCAGGGCTGCCCAAAAGTGGTGTTATCTTCTCCAGATGAGTTTCTGTGACCTTTTTCTGAGAAAGATGGCTCTGTTGCTTGAAGGAGAACATGTGTGTTATCCATGACACACACGAACTACACCTGAAAATTTGCGGCAGTCAGGACATGGGGCTCTGTATCATTTTAAGACACCTGGATGTCAGAAGTTAGGGATGAAAAGATAAAAAAAATTACATAGTAATTGAGATTCAAGTGGATTCAGTGTGTTGTTCATAGTTGAAGGACCAACTGAATAGTCTCCTCAGGTTTATCCTCATAGGATATGCAGGAAATTCAGACAAAAGGACTGAAACAGAAACTCCAAACTTCCAAACTAATTATTTTTTAAGAAATGTGTGCACAGGGTGTTGTATTATATGGAGAGGCCATAAATTGGTTCAGGACTGATGCAAACAGTACTACTCTCACTGCAGGGCTTGTTTCTTCTTGTGGAAATATTTTTGCCCCACTGACCACAGCATGTTCCATGAATAATCCAAATAGCACAGTTGTAGGTGTTTTTAATAACACGTAAAATTAAATATTGTTGCATTATTCAGCCTGAGAAAACTGGTAGATATCCAAATTAGGCAAACATTATATTATAATCTAATTATTAAATTACTTCTATTTACTTTTGTTCTTTTTTAATATTCTGTCACTCCCTTTAATTTATGCAGTACTGAGATACTTATCAAATAATTGTGAAGCAATACTGCAATATGTTCAGGAAAAATCCATCTGCACTGACTCTTTCCTGTTGCAACTATTTCACATATGCCTCACAGACATCTTCAAGATAGTACATTTCCAAAAATAATTTTCCAGACTTGCAATGATATGTGCCCTAATTTGAACTACTGAGGTCTAACTCCTGATGTTGTCAATTCTGGTCTCAAACTGACATTAGCAAATTCCTGAGAACCACAGTTAGGAGTAGTTTGGACTTCCCTGTTTATTAGCAGGTATTCTTTGATCTTGGCTGGCTTTTAAGTCTGAGCTTCCTGTTTTTGTTTCTAGGTTTAACAAGGATATTGAGTTCATGATTGGACACAAGCCCAACATTTTCTGGCAGGTTACCTGGAGACTCATTAGTCCTCTCATTATGTTAGTTATCTTTTTCTTTTATTTTGTGGTGAAAGTCAACCAAGAACTGCTCTACAGTGTTTGGGACCCTAACTATGTAAGTGTGTAAACCAAAATATTTATTTTAAGTATTCTTTATTGTAAGAGTCATTGTCAGTTATATTCATCTTCCATCTGAAAGAGTTTTCTGGCAAACTTGCCACAAGATGTGGAAATGCGACTGCTTTTTCTCCTCCTTTGTAACCTCACTTCTCTCTTAATAATGTTTCAGCCCTCCCTCAGCCTTTCATTTCAGCCTTCCCACAAAAAGTCTGATTTGCCTTAAGGCCCTGGTGGCCTGTCAGGCCCCCCATTCCCACATTCCTTTCTGCCAAGGAAGTGTTCCAGTCCCCCAGTCTCCCTTCCTGGCTCTTACTGCTTTCATGACATTTTCTATACATCATTTTAAAATAAAAATAAGTCCAAAATAGCTGAGACTGGAAACCCTTGAGCTGAAAGCTACTGTGGAATTGGCAAACTGTTGTGCCATTTGGCCGGCCAGTGTTCCAATTACATTTCTGATCTGTTGAATTATTGAATGTGTGCATGTTTCCAGGTATTTGCTCCTCATGACTTTCTACAACTTGGTTGTTTGCCCTTTCAGGAGGAGTTCCCCAAAACAGAGAAGGTTGAATATCCCCCCTGGGTGTACGCTATCATTGTAATCCTGGCAGGAGTGCCCAGCCTGACCATCCCTGTCTTTGCCATCTACAAAGCCATCAGGAACCGCTGTCAGAAAAAAAATGATCGTGCTGGCCTTATTGCTACATCTGAGACTTCCATTAATGGAAACTTAAAATATACATCATAAAACTATTTTTTTCAAATGTCGAAGGATACCTTGTGTGGAAAGTAAAAAAAATACTTTTTTTTTTAAGAATCCAGAGTTCATTATATTTTCATGAAAAGATAACCATTGTTGTTTCCAGGTGAACATTTGCTTAACAATGCTGTGCAGGGGAAGAGTTGATGGCCTGGCTCCTGGAAGCAAAACAGTGACATTTGCAAGGGATTGGGGCACCAGGCCAAATCATTTGTCCTCTTTGTGGTTCTGAAGCCAGCTTGTTGGAAACTGGGTTCCATCCCCTCCACCTGGGGATGCACTGTGCATGAAATGCCATAAGTGACTCTTACATGTGTAATCATTCTGGTTGGGTGGCCAATATGAAGGGTAACTTAATGCTGTCCTTTCTTGCACATTAAATTGTTTTTACTTTACGTGCCATTGTGCTGCACAAAGCCACTAATATTATTTGTCTCATAGAGAAGTATAAAATATTTAATAAAAACATTTCTAAGTATGAGAATGACAGCTTGGTTCATTTAGAATTCTATACATTTTATGAATTGCCTTTAATTTCCAAGTTCCTAGCACATAGTGCTGCTTTTGCTGATGACAGCAGAGGTAATCTTGCAGTGGGGCAGCAGCAGCTCAGGAAACAGCAAAATCTGCCTTCTGTGGCACCCATGAACAAGGGGTGCACCACTTGCCTGGGGGATCCGTGCTGTTGGGAGATCCAAGGCACACAAAGGTGCAAATCTTGCTCTCCTCTATTGCTGTCAAGATATAGGTGGCTCTGGTTCATGTACACACACACTTACCTTAAAACTATTTGAATTTTTTAATTTCCACGTGAGCCAGTGGAGCTCAGTGAGGAGTACCATTCCTCATGTGGCCACCAGAGAGGGAAAGATGCACTGTTAGAGCACCCAGGCAGAGTGCCTGGAGCAGTGTCCATGTCCCCTCTGGATGGGTGATCCTCTTCATCCAGCTGTCTGTGTATATGGACAGTGATACACTTGTATCACCCTGCAGGGATTTCTACACCACCTTTTGAAATGAGACTGAATCCAATTTAGACCCTCATATTGGCTGTAATAGGAACACTCTCTTAAAAGAAATATGTACACTTAGGGTATATTTACTCCAGAATGTATCTTTAGAGTAGTCTATCCCCTCTAAATTGAGAGTTAAGTGCCAGACTTTGCATGTGTACTTCATGGAATCATAGAATCAATGGTTTGAGTTGGAAAAGACTTTGAAGATCATCCAGTTCCAAACCCCCTGCCATGGGCAAGGACACCTTCCACTTGGCCAGGTTCCTCCAAGCCCCATCCAACCTTGACATGAAGACTTGCAGGGATGGGGCATCCACAGCTTCCCTGGGTGACCCATTCCAGAGAATCTGAATGAATAAATTAATTTACATTCCATTTTCAATTTTTTAAAATTACATTAATGTAAGTAACTATTTAAACTATTTGAAGATATTGCTCCTTAATGGAAAGAGCACTTTGTTGTCAGATTTTTCTGCTGATAAAAAGCTCAGCCACCAGGAATGAGTGATACCACGTGTGAAGTGGCTGGCTGCAGGTGCCAGTTGTGGAATTCAGGGTGTTGCTGGAAGGGCCCAAGCCCAGCCCAAGGCATCTCCTAATCAGAAAAGAGCAGGAGGGGAAGGAGCAATGGTGGTGTGTGCCCTGGAACCACTGACACTGTGCAAGTGCTGCCAAACCACCCTGTGTGTCCAGCTCTTGTGTGTCCTCTGAGGTAACCCTGATAAGACACTGGGAATTTGAGTTGCTCCGTCTGGATATTTGCAGAGATGTAAGCAGAGGAGCTGTGACAGCCTGGGGAGAGTCATGTAGCATCGGTCTGAAACTGGCTTCTGGTTGGATGATCTGCACACACTTGTGTGCTTAGCTGCAGAGCCTTTATTTTGGGGAAAACAATTCACCTTCACTTAGAAACTCTTCCCATTTAGAGAGGGGAATCCAGGCACAAATTGTTGATTTACTGAAGCAAACAAGCTGACTGGCTGCTCTGTTTAGTGCGGAGTGAACTGATTTGGCATGTACACCAGCAAACCCTGGTATGACTGAAAGAAAACAGAAAAATATTCTCACACACTTTCTATTGAAGGAAAGCATTCAGCTCTTGTATTCATCGGTAACTATTTAATGAATAATAAAAATAGTCACTGGGGATTCATTGACAGGTGGGAAGTGATTAACTTCTAACAACTATTGTGAAAATTGAACAAATTCTAATGTCTGAACATACAAGGTCTAATTTTTTTTGGCTTTTTTTCTAATTGACTTTTTGCATTTTGAAAAGATGCCTTCATTTATTTACTTTTATTAATGAACTAAGAAAGAACATGCCAACATTTTATTCACAGATTTTACAGGTATTTTGCAATTATAATTAGTTTGCTACAAAGGTTTCTTTTTAATTATATTCAGTGTCACACTTCTCTGACAGGGTCTAAGAAGATAAAGAGAACAGAAAATAAAAACCTGTTTGTTCCTGAGTTACCCATTAACAACATATTTGCAAGCTGTCTGACTATGGAGGGAGCTGAGAAAAAGGCAAGAGTGGTCACTATATAATAATAATTCCTGGTTTTGTCTTTAAACTGCAACCTTGGCAATGACACAACCCTTTGCATCAGATAAAAAGAAAGCTCCACCTCTCTTCCAAGATCTGTCACCCCACATAAAACCTCTAGGAGAGACAGGTTTTGAAGCATCTTCCCATTTTTAGGGAAAGGGGCTAAGGAGCCACGGATATTTCATTGAAATGTCAAAAGATTTATCAGCAACACCTGAAATCCCTAAAGAAGATGAGAGACCCAAGTGGGACAATAAGTTCCAGTATATTTTAAGCTGTATTGGATTTGCCGTTGGCCTGGGGAACGTGTGGCGATTTCCATACTTGTGTCAGATACATGGAGGCGGTAAGATTGCAACGGGACTTTGCCAAAATAGTGCAATTCTCCTACAACTATACTAACTTCTGATGGACATGGAAAATACATCATTTATATCAGTTATATCCCTTTTTAAAAAACACTAATTGTCATTAATGTTTTGCACGAGTTAATTGCTCTTTCTATAAAGTATATTTAATTATAAAATGATACATTCGTTTAGGAAGACCAGACTGATGCTGACCAGACTGATGATAGAACAAATCTATATTAAAGTTTTTATAGTGCTACTACAGTCCCAATGGAAGCAGGAAACTGAAACTGCAGTTGGCTACCTTAAGGAGAAATGAGAACTCCTGGGGAAGCCTGAGGGAACTGGCCCCTAGACAAAGGAGAAATGAGAACTCCTGGGGAAGCCTGAGGGAACTGGCCCCTAGACAAAGGGCCACTTAACTTCCCTTTGGGATGGTGAGTGAGTCATTCCCCACCTTTTTCTGATGCTCTTAGGAGCTACTTCATCATCTGGAATTGCCCCTGCACAAAACTAAATTGTGCTTTTGGTTGTTTGTGAGGCTCAGCTGATGGAGCAGCAACGGGAGCCTGCCTGGTGTCATGGACAGCTGCCTAAGCCTGTGTCTGGGCACCAGTTCCACAAAGAATTGCTTCAGAAGCAGACAATTTGGTAAATATAAATGGATCTGGAAAGAGTACATCATTCACAGAAGCTTTTGAAATCTTCTATGGTAAGCTGTCTAAAGGAGAAAATTGTTTCAGCCCTCTATTACTAGTTATCTTTCAATTAATTGGAGAAACTGAAAGTCCACATCTGGAGAAACTGTCAAATGACAGAAAATATCACATCCAAGTTTGTTTTACTAAGGTGTCTGTATTACTCGATGAACTACATATATTTCAATCAAGGAACCAGGAATGGATGTAGCCTGTAATGAAAGGTGTTTCAGAGAGAAGCAGCCACTTAGGGACTACGGTAAGTGGCTCAATGAATGAGCTATAGCAGGCTGTATCAAGAGAAAGAACCTTGGCAGATGTGAACAGAACAGGAAGTAGTGATATTGCTGCCTATAGGAAAACAACTTCTGAATCTCTGATTTTTTCTTAAAGTCCACTTTTCAAAGTCAACTTTAAAAAACAGACAAAATCAGAAAAGCCCCAGCAATCATTCAAGGGCTAGAAAACTTCTGGGAGAAGAAACAACTTAAGAATTCAGTCTATTTAGGTTATGAAGTTGAAAATTAAAAAGTATGTTTTCATAGCTTACAAACAAGAAAATGGAAATTATTTTGGTGGCAAGGAGCTTTTTATGGCTGAATATGCAACAGCTGAGAGTTACAGTTACACAAATAGAAATAAAAAAAGACAAGAAGCAGTAGGTTAGATTCCTCCCAGGACACTTGATGGTTTCCATTATTTATTTTAAAAATACGTCACTCAGTGAAACTCCCACAGAAAAGTACCATCAGCAGGTGGCTAAAAAGCCAGGAGTGCATACTGTTTCTCTGCATATGTCCATGGGAATTACTGAAAGAACACCTGTCAATTCAGTTAATGATACCGTCATTAATGAGACATGATGACATCTTTAGAGAGATCCCCACAACAGATATGGCACGAGACCTGCAAGGAAAATATTCTTATGGTGCAGGAGTTGTAGGTCAAATCCTTTAGAGCATCTCAGGTGGCCTTTCTATCTTGGAAAGCAAGGGAAAAAGCATTCAGGATTAACAAATTGCATAATAAAGCAAACACACATTATTATTATTATTATTATTATTATTATTATTATTATTATTATTATTATTATTATTATTATTATTATTATTATTATTATTATTATT
>VZUI01040562.1:0-39967 GCA_013401135.1 Cettia cetti
ATAAGGATGTTTACATTCTTTCTTATAGGAGGGACCTTCTTCTGATGTCCCTCTGGGATGACCAATTGATTGAAAAGTTTACCTTTGTGTTACCAATCAAATTGGCCTCTGACATTCTGTATAAAGAGGAGCTCATCCCACAATAAAGGAGAACCCACTGAGCACTTTCTAAACAAGCCTGCATCTCTTCTGCTCGTGTCCATTGCAACAGGTAGGAGCAAGCCAGCTCTTTCCCTTTGGGATTTGACTTCTCCCTACTCTCTCCCTGCCAAATTCCAAGGGTTTGGGAGCCTCACTGCCAATCCAGCACACTACTCACCATCTTTCTTCTCTCTCTCCTCTGTGAGCCGCTTCTCTGCGAGTTTCTCGTATTCATCCTTGTCCCACTTCCGGCGGAAGTCCAGGTTCTTGGTCTGGGAGGGAAACAAAGTTCATTAACATTTATTACACAGCCTTGATCACCTCTGAGAGGGCAAAGAGGTGGAATCACTTGGCCTGTGAGGCCAGTGCAGTAAATTACAAGAATTATATTATATCCCCCTGTTCTCTGTTTTCCATCCAGGAATTATGGATGTGGTTTAAGATAATCACTCTCAGCATACCTCTAGCTACTACTAGAATAATTTCAGAGCACTAAAAGAAGAAATGAGTTGATCTTAACAGCTCCTGAGATGATCATCCAGGCTTTTGCCTTGAAAATCAAACTCAAATGGGATTGAAACTGATGGATCTCAGATCTGGGAAGTGTCCCTGACAAACACAGCAGTAGGATTCCACCTCCTTCTTCCAGAAGTCAAAAGAATCCAAGCTGCAATGTCAGACAAGGAAGCTGTAAAACCCAGCCCGAGCTACAGAGAGTTTGATTACACTGCAGGAGCAGGGAAGGCTGTGCCTGTCTGCTCTCAGCAGTGTCCACGTGCTGCAGGCAGCAAAGTGCCCAGCTTGCCATGAAATCACAGGCACCAGTGTGGGATTTCCAAGTGAGCACATGCACAACCCAGAACAAGCCCCGAAACCCTGTCTGCCAAGGGAGGGCTTGGAGGTACCAGGGAAGCACCTGTACAAAATCCCCAGGTTTTGCTGTTCTGCTCCTGCAGCTTCACATAGGGAAGGGCAGAAACACCTCCAAGGCCTGCTGGCCCTTTGGGAGCTCCACAGAACCATCTGGCAGTGACAGGGTACTTCAATAGAATCCTGGAATGGTTAAGGTGGAAGGGATCAACAGATCACCTAAAGATCATCTTGCTCCACATCCCCAGGTAGGGACACCTTCCACTATCCCAGGCTGCTCCAAGCCCCGTCCAACCTGGCCTTGAACACGTTCAGGGATGGGGCAGTCACAGCTTCTCTGGGCACCTGTGCCAGGGCCTCAGCACCCAGGGAGGGATGAATTTCTTCCCAGTGTTCAATCTACCCCTGGCAGAGGGAAGCCATTTGCCCTTGTCCTGTCACTCCATGCCCTTGTTCAAAGTCCTTCTCCAGCCCTCTTGGAGCCCCTTTAGGCACTGGAAGGTGCTCCAAGGTCTCCCTGGACAGAGATTGGTGTTCAGTCTTCCCCAGGCTGAACACCCTCAGCCCTCTGTCTCCACAGCAGAGGGGCAGCAGCCCTTGGAGCATATCCATGGCCTCCTCTGGGCTCACTCCAACAAATCCATGTCTTTCCTATGCTGGGGCCCTGGAGCTGGACACAGCATGTGCATGAAGATAGGCTGAATTCAGGTGAAGCTGGCACTGAGGAATGCAAAGACTACTTTTTTGGGTGGATTTCACTCAGTCCCCAATGCTGAGGGCTGAAGTGACCGGCCAAGAATTCCTATTCCACTCACATCCACTCTGACCAACCCAGCTCAAGCTCTTCCCAGCATCTGTCCCATCTGCAGCTCAGGCCCCTGCACCTGGGAACAGTCACGGTTTCACTCAGCCACTTCCCGAATTTCCTGAGCAGATAACCCCCCTTTGGATAGAGCTGCATTTCCCTCAGCATGGCAGGGAGAGCCTCTCAGTTTCACATTAAAGAAAGGACAAGATGTATTTAAAAACACCTCCGGGGGAGAAGGACCCCCCCAGCCCCCACCTTCTCCGCTCAGCCAAATCAAGAATCCAATCACAATCCAAAGGACACAAATCCCATTTGGAGCTACAGCAGCAGCACAGCCATTTAAAGTTCTCTCCTCTGGCAATCCTTCAAATGGAACGAACAACTACTGATAGGGATGAAAATGCCTTGGGGAGGCGTAGAAAAATTCTCATTTATTCCCAGAGCTTCTTAAGCACTTTAAGGATGTCGTAACAGGTTTTATTAACCACCCTGAGCAAAGAAAAGAAAATATCACTGAGTGTAAATTAACGTTTGGGGGTATTTTCCAGACTCTCCTGCATGCCAGGCATTATCACAAATCGTAGCTGGTGGGAGCCTGCAGAGGGGGAGGTTTATTAGCTGCTTCTCTCTCCTGTTGCAATAAAAGGAAAAGAGTCTTTTGCAGCTCTTTTACCAATCTGCCTCATCCAGGCACGGGGAAAGAAATTAAACTAAACTGCATGACAAGACCTTGGCTGGACAATATTTGAAGGGATGTTTCTGGATTGATCTGGTGGAGGCAAGGGGGCTGCAAGCCCCCAAAATCTTTATCTCAGAGCTGGTTTGGGTGACAGAGAATACTTCCCAAATTTAATAACAACGATTAATAAACAGAAGTGCCCCACAGCCTCCGGTTCCCTCTGGAGATGGACACCAATGATGTGCCCAGTATCAGCATCAAAGTCTGTTAATACAAGAGCCTCAAGCCAGGCTCAATCCAACAGCAATTCCCAGCTGGCAGCTGACAATAAGGCACAGGCTCCACCTCCCCCACAGGCAGGCATCCTGCTCCTGACCTCCTCCACCTCCTGGAATCAATCCTGGGATGGTTTGGATTGGAAGGAACCTTGAAGATCAGCCAGTCCCACCCCCCTGCCAAGGGCAGGGACACCTTTCACTGTCCCAGGTTGCTCCAAGGCCCATCCAGCCTGGCCTTGAACACTCCCAGGGATCCAGGGACAGCCACAGCTTCTCTGGCAAGTGCCAGTGCCTCACTTCTCAGCAAGAGGCTTCAAGAATGGGCCAAACCGCCTCAAAAACACAGGCCCTGTGCTGCTGACAGCTTTGGGACATCACTGGAGGTGTTCAAACAGCCTGACTCTCCATTCAGGCTACACCTGCAGCATCTACCTTACCCAGTCCACTTTAACACTCCCAGACTCATTTAGGTTGGAAAAAACCCTCCAAAATCATGAAATCCAAGCTGTGACAGATCCCCACCTTGTCACCCAGTCCAGAGCACTGAGTGACACATCCAGGCAGTCCCTGAACCTCCAGGGACAGTGACTCTACCACCTCCCTGGACAGCCCCTTCCAATGCTGGGCAGCCCTTTCTGGGGAAAAAAAAAAAAAAAAATCCTCCTGATTTCCAACCTAAACCTCCCCTCTACTGCAACTGTTGAGGCTGTTTCCTCTCATCCTGTCACTGACTGTGTGGGAGCAGAGCCCAGCCCACACCGGGCTGCAGCCTCCTGTCAGAGAGCTGCAGAGATGTTTCTCCACCGGGACAGGAGGAAGGCAATCCTTTCAGTGAGGAGGGAAGGGAAGGGAAGGAGCCACCTGCATGAGCCATGGCCCAGCCCCTGGAGATGGGGGCACTGAGGCAGCTCAGCCTCTTCATGCTCACTGGCTGGGACAGGCGGAGGGCTGGCCTAGGATGGGAGGATCACGGAACCACTGCGACTGGAAAAGTCCTCATCGAGTCCAAGCTATGACCCAACACCACCTTGTGAACTAAACCAGGGCACCGAGTGACACGTTCCGCCGTGTCTCAGTCACCTCCAGGGACGGTGGCTCCCCGACTTCGCTGGTGGGGCGGGATCGCGGTGGGGACACCCCACTTCCAGCCCTGAAGGAATCGGGGCGTCTCAGGCGAACCCCAACCTCCCACCGCCCACACACAGAGGTGCAAAGAGCAGGGATGAGCCCCCTCCCGCCCCACATACACCCGCCCACCGCGGCACCCCCGGGCCCGCCGCATCCCTCATCCCGCGGCCTGGCAGCGGCCCCGAGCGCGGCGCGGCGCGGCCCCCGGCCCCGCCGAGTCCGGCAGGAGCAGCGGGGGCGGCCGAGCGGCCGGCAGCCCGCACTCCGAGGGCGGCCCTGGCCCCGAGGGCGGCCCCGGCGGCAGCACCTACCCCGCTGCCCGACGCCATGGCGAGCTGAGGGCACAGCACCGGGAACTGTCGCGCGGCGCCGTAAAGCGCGGCCGCCCGCGCAGTCACGTGCCCCGCCGCGGTCACGTGCTCGCGCTCCCGGTGTCCCGGTGCCGGCCATGCTGCGCCTCGGACCCTTCGCTGCCGCCGCCGCCCGATGCCTACCGGCGGGGCCCCGTCCCGGGCCGCTCTGCCTCGCTGGGAGCCGCGGCAGCTTCGTCCGGTCCTGGCCGCCGGCCGGTGACCGCGGACCCCTGTCCCGGCAGGTGCGGGCGGTGGCGGGCGGAGAGCCGGTGCCGGTGCTAAAGACGCCCAAGGTAAAGGCGGGGAGCGGGGGCGGCGCCGGTGGGTGCCGGGTGTTCCCCCGCGCCCTTGCCGCTGATGGCCGCTCTCTGTCCCGGGCAGGGCACCCGCGACCACCCACCGGCGCAGGCGGCGCTCCGTGACCGGCTCCTGAGCGCCGTGGTGGCCTGCTTCAAGCGGCACGGGGCGGCCGCCATCGACACCCCCGTGCTGGAGCTGCGGGTGAGGCGCGGCGGGAGCGCTCTTCCCCCTCGCTGTGGGGAGGGGACCCGCCCCAGGGGCCGGGGGCCCTCCTCTGCTCCCTCCTGTGGGATGGGGAGCGCCGCCTTCCCCCGGGGCTTTAGGACAGGTTTGGGAGCTCCCGCTGTGTGGGGGAGGGCAGCTGGACATTCACCCTTGGTTCTCGTTTGGGGGGGGGACGGAGAGGTGGACTCAGGTCCGAGGGGCTGGAGGGGGGATGTGTGTAATGCCCGGTTCGTGGGGACCGAGCTCTGTGCCCCATCTCCGGGGTTCCTTCACCCCAGAGCCCCCCCCCGGTCACCAGCCCCTTTGCCCCTCCCCAGGACACGCTGATCGGGAAGTATGGAGAGGGCACGAAGCTCATCTACGAGCTGCAGGACCAGGGAGGGGAGCTGCTGGCCCTGCGCTATGACCTCACCGTATCCTGTGCTCCCGAGGGGATGGTGGCACCCTGAGGGGATGGTGGCACCCTGAGGGGATGGTGGCAGACCAAGGTCGTGGCCACCTCTACCTTGAGGGATCGCTCTTACCCTGGCCTGCCTGCAGGTCCCTTTGGGGTGATGGCAGCCCCCTTGGCCATCCCAGCCGGTGTGGATGTCACTGTCATGACTCCACACCATCCCCCAGCCAGGCCAGGGCCCACAGCAAAGGCCCTTCCTGCTGTGGACATGCACCAGTATGCTTCACTGTGCTGGTTTTATCTCCTCCCAGTTACAGTCCCCACCTCTGCTGTGCCCATCCCACCTTGCCAGTGCCTCCTGGAAAGGTGTTTGCTGCTGGTGTCCATCTCAGGCCTTCTCATCCTCCACATCTCAAAAAAATCTTTTTCCATCAGTGTCCATATAGCTGTGCCAAGCATTGAATTCCCACTGATCACACTGTGAGAGGGTGGAATAATGAGAGAGGGTCATTGTGTGTGTGATGTTGTCACACTGTGGGTCTGGAGGAGGAAATGGAGCTGTGCCAGCGTTGAAGGAGCTCAGGAGTTCATTGTACTCATCCTCAGCCTGGGGGATGGTCTCCCCAGAGGTCACAGAGTTATAGAATCATTGAAGTTCAGCTCATGACCCTGCACAGGACACCTCAAGAATCTCACCATGGTTGTAGAGAATTCCCAAAATAATTGGGAAGCGGCTGGCAAAGGGAAGGGGCAATGGGAGGCTTTGCAGTTCAGCTTCTACATTCTCCTTGTTGCCATCCTTAACTCCTGGGGCCCAGGTGCCCTTTGCTCGCTACCTGGCGATGAACAAGATCACCAACATGAAGCGCTACCACGTCGGCAAGGTGTACAGGAGGGACAACCCGGCCACAACCCGGGGCCGCTACCGCGAGTTCTACCAGTGCGTGAGTGCTGTGGTGGGCAGTGTGCCCCCAAGGCCACAAGGCCAGGAGGGTTTTCCTGGCTGGAGTGCTTCCAGCTGCTGCAGAGCAGCAGGGTGTGCCTGGCTAAGGCCCCTTGGCTCTGCTAGGAGCTCCCATCACTTCTTCTGCTCTCAGGACTTTGATATTGCTGGGCAGTTTGACCCGATGATTCCCGATGCTGAGTGCCTGAAGATCGTGCATGAGATCCTGAGTGACCTGCAGCTCGGGGACTTCCTCATTAAGGTGAGATTGGGTGGGTTCTCTGTGCCACAGTGGGAAGCAGTGGTCATTGTTCTGTGGATTTACACAGGAGTAAACCCATTGTTCTGTGGTTTACACCTCTGCCCACTGCAAAGCCTGACCCAAAAGTTCATCCCACCTCTCTGCCTACTCATGGTGTATAAGCAAAGGCTGGACCTCAGCTTGGATATGCCTTGAGCTGGGAATACCAGCTCAGTTCTCCTGAGGCTGCAGTCAGCAGAGTTCTCTCCAGGACTAACCACAGTCTTCTGCAGAATTCCAGCAGCTGACTAGACCCACAGAGTCATAGGACGGTTTTCATACCTCTACACCTCTTTCCATGGCATTTGCGTGCTGCAGGAAAGGCATGAGGAAATGCCAATAGCTGCAGCTTCCCACACACTAGGAAAAAAGGAATGACAATCAGGGGGTGCCCCCTAGGTAAATGTGCCTCTCCCTCCCCCAGGTCAACCACCGTCAGATTTTGAATGGTGTGTTTGCCGTCTGTGGTGTTCCAGAGAGCAAGTTCATATCTGCCTGCTCCACCGTGGACAAGCTGGACAAGGTCAGCACTGGGTTTATGGGGAAACACTTGTGGTCTTGGGATGGATGTCTTAGGCTGGGCAGTGTTCAGGCTGTTCTTGTAGTGGAGAGTTTCACAGCAGCTAAGATGGGATCTGTAAAGGATTTGAGGAGTTCTTGGGCCTAGTGAAGAATCAAGCCTGGTTATTTGTTAAAAATTCCTGTGAGAGAGGCATGATTAGTGAGATTGCTGACTGTTGTTCCCCACAAGTTGTGCACATGTGGGCTAATGGAGGCAGTGGGTGAGGAGAACATCCTGCAGCAATTGATGTCCTTCTCTCCCCTCCAGGTGCCATGGGAAGAAGTGAGGAGTGAGATGGTGGGAGAGAAGGGGCTCTCTCCCGAGGCTGCGGATCGCATTGGGGACTATGTCCAGCTCCACGGTGAGCACCACGGGCTCGTGCCCTTGGCCTTGTTCTGGGCTGGGCATGGGAGGTGCAGGGCACACCCCCAGCTGGCCGGGGCCACCGTGCCGGGGGCTGCTGGCCCGGCACACCTGAGGCATGGCTGGTCCCCACAGGTGGGCTGGACCTGATTGAGCGGCTTCTCCAGGACCCAAAGCTGTCCCAGAACAAGCTGGCCAAGGAAGGGCTGGGGGACATGAAGCTGCTGTTTGAGTACCTGACCCTGTTTGGCATCACAGGGAAGGTGAGGAGGTGTGGGGGCAGGAGGGGGTGCTGCCCCGGCGGGCCCCCGAGCAGCCGGTGACGGGGCCGCCCTTGTGCCCGCAGATCTCCTTCGACCTGAGCCTGGCGCGGGGCCTGGACTATTACACGGGGGTGATCTTTGAGGCTGTGCTGCTGCAGCAGGAGAAGGAGCACGGCGAGGAGGCGGTCAGCGTGGGGAGCGTGGCTGGAGGCGGCCGCTATGACGGGCTGGTGGGGATGTTTGATCCCAAGGGCCGCAAGGTGCCCTGCGTGGGGGTCAGCATCGGCATCGAGCGGATCTTCTCCATCCTGGAACAGAGACTGGAGGTAGGTGCCTTTGCTGCTCAGCTAATGGTTAATCCCACCGCTCCAGCTGATGCTGAAGTGAGTGTTTCTTGCCCCAGCCTTTGGAGAAGCCATCCTTGCCTTTGCTCTGCTCTGCACCAGGAGTCAGAACCAGACACAACCTCCAATTGTCTCTGGCCTGGCAGATTATATCTGGGGCTCCCACTGAAGACAAGACCCTTCTCCCCACAGCTCTCAGACATGCCTTCCTTCTACAGCTGCAGCTGGAGGGGGCACTTTAATCCTCAGCAGGGGCAGGTACCTTAGTGCTCCCCACTGCATTAGGCATCCACGTGAGCCCACGTCCTCCTTGGTGAGGCAGCATTGTTCTGCAAGGGAGGCAGCAGCCTGACATGTCTGTTTGTCCTCCTATGGCACTACAGAGACCAGACGGGGTTCACATGTTCCAGGGCAGAAACTGCAGTGCCTCTAGGGGGTTTTTTGGATAGCTTTTTCCGCTTCCTCCTCCTCAGAGCTGTACTGTTCTCAATCCCAATCAATGGGTGTTGAATAGGTCTTTGTAAGCTCCCAAATTGTGGCTACATGTTCCCCTCCCCCAGAAGTCTGGCTGTTCTCTCTTGGCAGCCAGACACATCTGGAATTTCTAAATAGAAAGTGAATTCCACCCCCACCACCTCTAGTCCTGGCCAGGTTTGTTCCTTTGCAGGTGACCTTTTAAAGGTTTCTCCCTTCAGCAAGGCAGCAGGGAAATGCCACATGGAGTATCCAACATCTGCCACAGGGACTGGTGGAGCATTCAGCTTGCTGCTGTTTAACCCATAGTTAGAACCTCAGCTGTAGAGCAGGCAGCTGCTTTTGTCTACATTCTCCTGGGTGTGTTGCTTCTGAGCTGCTTGGAGCAGATATTTAAGGGGCCCTTGGGTGTGGACAAATATGAGGGAGGCTGTGTTAAGCACACATCATGGAAAATTGATTCTGCTTTAGGATGGGATCTGTGGGATTTCCCTGACTCTGAGTTAATGCTGTTGATGCCTCTGAGCCCAGTCCTCTTCACTGCTAGATTGATGGAGCTGAGTGGTGACCCATCCTGCTGATACAATCTCAGGTGTCTTGGTATGTCTGTGGCATCTTTTGGGTCTTGTCCTCTCTCTAGGCCTCCGAGGAAAAGATCAGGACAACGGAGACACAGGTGCTGGTGGCCTCTGCCCAAAAGAAGCTCCTTGAAGAACGACTGAAGCTCATCTCTGAACTGTGGGATGCTGGGATCAAGGTGTGATTGGGTGATGGCAAAGTCAAGAGCTGCCTGGTTCATTTTCTGTCTGGGAATGCACCAGATCTGGCTTTGCTTTGGGAAGGAGTCACATGGAGCAGATGGGGAGCAGACTGCCTTCCTGAATGGAGCCTTTCTCTTCTCAGTGTCCCAAATTGTGGGCTCTCCAGGAAGGGCTGGGCAGCAGGATTGGTTAGCCCTATAGCTGCCAGGCCTTGTTGAACCTGGTGCCCAGCCTTCTCCATCCTGTCCCCACCACACAACCTCACACTCGCCAGACTGGCCCAGCAGGGCCTGGTTGCAGGGGTCCAGTGAAACATCCCAGTTTGATGATGGTGTTGTGCTCTGGCTTTCTCCCAGGCAGAGATGCTGTATAAGAAGAACCCCAAGCTGCTGAACCAGCTGCAGTACTGCGAGGACACAGGCATCCCTCTTGTTGCCATTGTGGGGGAGCAGGAGCTCAAAGATGGAGTCGTCAAGCTGCGGATCGTGGCAACCAGGGAGGAGGTATGGCCTGTGGCATGGTGGGGTTGGCTAGATGACCCTTCAGCCCAGCTCAAACCAGCCCTTCAGACCCAGTGGTGTTTCCAGCAACTTCTGTAACACCCCATATTCCAGTTCCTTGCCCCATGCAGCTTTCTGGAGTCATGGAGTGCTGTTGTCTCTAGCTCTGGAGAGTTTCCTATCACGTGGCCTCCTTGAACTCCTCAGTTCAGGAGCCTGGAGTGGTGCTCTTGGAATGAGTGACTGAACAGAACATGGTTAGCCTTGAACTGCAGGGCTGCTCTGTGCCTGTTACCTCAGGACAGATTCCCAAAACAGGCAGCACTGGAATCAATGCATAGGTCACTGGCTAAGATCGCTGCATAGATTGCCTAGATCAGTAGCCTTGAACCAATAGGGAAGTGTGGGAAGAGCATCATTCTCACAACCATTATTCAGGAGAGGGCTTATTGGGGTTGCTGGCATGTTCCTGCTCTTAGAGGTTCAGCTCTGTGGCTGCTGCAGCCCTCTCGATCCCTGTAAGGAGACTGGTGACACCTTGGTGTGACCTCCTGAGACACAGGGCCACGACTGTGGTGACGTGTCAAGCTGCTGGAGTTGTATTGAAGCAACGTTTTGCTCCCCCTGTGCAGGTCAGTGTTCGAAGGGAGAGCCTGGTGGAGGAGATCAGGATACGAACGAGTCAGTGTTAACCCCTTCGGACGCTGGATCCCGGCTGAGGGATTTCCTTCCGTAAATGCCTTCCCCAGGCTGTGCAGCAGTGGGTGGGGTGTTGGGGTGACTTTGAAAGCTGTAGTTATTCTTGTCTTATGCCCTTCCTTCCCTGGTGGGAGCCAAGAGGCTGCACTGACTCCTTTGCCATGCTCCAACCCCTTGAGAATGTTTCTGGAAAGATGTTGAGGAAGTGGCTCTAGCCAATGCAGGCCACACGTCTTCCTCAGCGACCCACGGAGCCCCATGCTGGCAGCAGATCCTGGGGGTTTGGCTGCAGCTTCTTGTTCCCGTCGCTTTGAATAACCATCCCAGCCTGTCTCTCTGCTCTGGCTGCAGGGGGGTGACCTTATCCCCAGCAAAATGTAATGGCACTGCTCCCAGAAACATAATAAATCTGTCTGTCCCCTGCTGTGACTCCTGTCTCAGTTTGCTGCTCGGGGCAGGGATTTGCTCACCTGCCTGGTTAAGCCAGAGCTGTTCTTTAAAGGTCATTGTTGATGTTTCTGCCTGTGATGTTTCCTCCTCCCTCAGGATACCCCTGGTGCTGCCAACCCCTGTGACAGGTGGAGAGCCAAGACCCCACAGCTGAGTGAAGCTCCATGAGCAACTTCTCAGTCTCGAGTGTGACAGGTCCCCGTCTCCTGTGGGTGGCTCAGGCCCCTTCACTACTGAGCCACACATTTTGCCTGATGTCCCATAACCAGTTCAGTTTTTAAACCTGTGGCTCCCTAAACAAGGGTTAGACACAAACAAAGAAACGGTACATCTTTTCTGTCCATAAAAGGGCAAGACAGAGGAGTGGCAAGGTAAGAAAGGGCTAGGAAAAGGTAGAACAAGGAGGCAGAATAACGCGAGGGAAAGAAAATTAAGGCAAGGGAGGGCAAGGCCTCACTTATCATACCTTGCCAACCCCCCCGAGGGCAGCCCCGCGAGGGTTCTAAGGGGGCTGTTCTAATGTGGCCTTGGGCCTGGCGCTGCAGCTCCCACTTCCACCGGGTCCGCTACGCAGCACTGGCCCCCGCGCTTACCTGTGCACCCTATTTATACCCTCCTGCCTGCGCCGTGCGACTGGCCCAGCCAATCACAGCCCGAGGGCATGCCCGGCCCAGCCAATCCCGGCCCGCCTGTTCCCGCCCCGCTCGCTTCCCCGAGCCCCGCTATCCCCTCAGGCTCTGCTCCTGCCGCCGCCACTCCGGGCCCGGTCGCGCCCTCTCCCCGCCGTCCCTTCCTTCCCCAGGGAGAACTCCCGGCTGGAACCTGAACGGGGAGGCCTCGCCGGCCCTTCCCGGGCCCCAGAAGCCGCGGGGCCGGGCTGAGGGGCTGGGCCGCGACTGAGCGGACGGAGCTCGGCGGGCCGGCGGCCGGCTTGAAAGGGCGGCTGTGATTGGACGAAGCGGTGAAAGACGGGCCGGGATTGGCCAGGCCAGCACTGCCCCCCGCGATGGGCGGGGCTCGGAGCCTGTGGGGAGCGGCCGGGGGGAGCCGGGGCGCTGAGGGAGGGGCGGCCCGGGCCGAAGGGCGAGTCCAGGAGCGCTTCCGTGCGCCCGGGAACCGCCAGGCGAGGCCAGGAAGGGTCGGAAAAACAAGACGTGGAACAGGCTGGCAAGGGAGGGATTGGTACAGCAAGGCAAGGGAAGGAAATCACGGCATGGGAGGAGAAGGCAAGGACGGGATAGGCGAGGGAGGGGTAGGGAGGAGAGGGCAAGCGAGCCATAATCAATGAAAGCACAAGGTACATAAGGCAATGCAAGGGAGTGGTTCAAAGGCAAGGAAAGGCGGTGCAAGGGAGCAGCACGGGCTTGGGGCAGAGCGGCTGGAAAGCTGCCCTGTTGGAAAGGCCCTGGGAGTGCTGGTTCAGTGGCTGAGGGTGAGCCAGTGTGCCCCAGGGTCAGGAGGCCACGGGCATCTAGCCTGTACCTGCTATAGTGTAAGCAGCAGGACCGGGCCAGTGACCTCCTCCCTGTCCTGGGTGAGATCACACCTCGAGTGCTGCATCCATTTCTGAGCCCATGACAAGAAGAAAGACTTTGAGGAGCTGTTGCATGTCCAGAGAAAGGAATGGAGCTGGGGAAGGGTCTGCAGTGTCATTCCTCTGAGGAGCAGCTGAGGGAGCTGGGGAGAAAAGGAGACTCAGACCTTCTTGCTGTCTTCAACTCCCTGAGAGGAGGGTGGAGATCAGGCTCCTCTCCCAGGGAACAAGGGACAGGATAAGAGGAAATGGCCTCAAGCTGCACCAGTGGAGGTTCAAGTAGGACATCAGGAAGATTTTTTTTCATGGAAGGTGTGGATAAGCACTGGAACAGGCTGCCCAGAGCAGGGGTGAAATCACCATCTCTGGAACTGTGCACAAAACAACTGGACCCAGCACTCAGTGCTCCAGTGTTGATGACAAGGTGGTGATTGGTCACAGGTTGGTCTCAAGGATTTTGGAGGCATTTTTCAACCTTAATGATTGCCTGATAAAAAGGGCAAAGAAGAGCATTGAAAACTGCCTTTGCTGATGTTTTTAATTTGGTATGTTTAATTGCATTTTTAGACATTCATTTCTGTTTGCAGTTACACTTTTCTAAAGGTTGTGCATGTCAGCCTTAGGCTGTTGAAATAAAAGTTTCCAGCAGGGTTAAAATTGGGAGCACAGATAGTAAATAGAAAAGAACCTTTTTAGTAAATGAAGCATCTACTTTCATCATTAAAATGAAAACAAACCCAGACTTTTTTGTTGTTGTTTGATGGTTCTGATAATAACCAAAGAAAAAAGAACAAACTTAGTGCAAACACAAAATATGAAACTGTATAGTGGTTTCAGACATTGCCTCCGTGGGCTGATTAACTGTTTGGAAATACTTAAACATGTGAAAATATAGATGATAATCTGTGTTTTACCTTCACAATAAGGCCAGTGGAGCTTCCTCTTCATAACCTGCTGAATATAAGTATATTGCATAGTTTTCAACTTAGAAAATTAAAATGAAATAGTTCCCTTATTAAACATTAGGTAATAACAGCAGGCACTAATTCTTATCTGGTTTAAATGAAGACAAAATATATTTCTGTAGCTGAACTTTGATGCTGATGCAACATTTTCCCCCATATATTTATGCAGCTTAAGGTTTATATATTTCCTTGTGATGCTTTTTTAGCATGTACCTCAAACCTTTACTCATCATAACTATTAGGTGGTGGAACTAATAAAAAAGAGAGCAGTACTGCTGCAATGGAGGTCATTTAGATTTTAGTTTAAAGCAGTCAAAATATGCTTAGAACCTCTTGATATAATTTCACATCACCAGAAGGAATCCTGTGAATTAGCAAAGGAAAGCAGGCAATTAGCACTGGTGATCCAGTGATTAAAGAGTTGCAAAGTTCTGACTGGTTTCTCCACTAAAGATGGAACTAAAGCTGTTTGGTGGCCCGAGGTGCTGGTTCTGGGAAGCATCAGAACTTCCTCCCAGAAATCAGATGAAGCCAGGGGCAGCATTTACTCTTCCTAACACTCAACCTTTTAGCTGCTGATTTTAAGTTCCTTTGAGAAGCTCTGGTTCCTCAGATTGGTTGTTTGTGTTCCAGAGCATGTGTGCATCAAACTGGCAGGGAATTGATTTCCTCATCCTCAATCCCCACCCCCAGGCTCCCCGAGATGAATTAGCAGTGGGTGACAGCAAAATTTAAATGTGTTATCTGAGTGTGTGTGAAGCAGCTTAAGAAATGGAAACTGTAGCTACTTCTGCACTCTGTATTATAAGAGAGGTGTGAAATGATCAGAGGATATTAACAGCACTTTTTTAAAAAAAAACAAACTTAGAGAAGAGGCAGTGCTCCAGAGAATTCTGTGGGATATGGGATGGAAGTGCATGTACCAATTAAACCATAGTGCCAATAGCTCACAGCAGCTCTGCAAATCAGTGCTCTGTACAGGAACCAGGCAGTAAAACAGGAAAAAAAAAAATAAAAAGGCTTATTTGAATTACAGTTTCAAATGTGATACTCTGGGGTTTTTTCTGCTTTTCAAAGTCTTGATTCCATGGATTTAGGGGGTTGATTTAGACCTTAGTTCACCTTGTGGCCTTTTCCTTTTGTCTCTGCTTAAGTTGCACAACTGAGGTGGAATAAGTGAAGGTGGAAGCACAGAAACAGCTTAAACTGTGGTTTTGTTCTGCCAGGTGGGGTGTTGGGACAGGATATCTGATAACTACAGATAACTGAATCTGGGCTGCACAGCATGATCTTGGTTTTCCAATAGCTGGGAGGAAGGTAGTGGAAAAGTAGAATTGCTACCCAATATTTCACTTGATTTCTTTTATGAGGGGTTTTCATAACCTGAAAATTATTGATCTGTCACATCAGAAACCTCATAGTGAATGAAGACATGCACCAGAAAAATTACCTGATGGAAAGTGGATATTTTCTGTCTTTTGTCTCAGGAGCAGTGCAGAGAGAAACCTGGTATGTTATCCCCTGGAAATATGGCATATACAAAAGATCTGGTCAGGAGTCAAGTTATCTCTTTTGTTATCTCGGGTAAAACTGAGCTGGACCTGCTGAGATCTGGGTCTGATGTCAGCTGTGCAGTGTTTTCATGACATGTAATGAGCCTCTTTAGGAGCCTTTTGATCTACAATTGACAGATCTGAGAACCCAGAATGCTCCAAGGAAGCCGTGAGAGTGGTTTTTTTCTCTCTTTGAGGGAAGTGTCAGAGGGGCTGAGAAATGCCCCTTATATTGTGAAGAGATGTAGCTGATGTTTGCACTAGGAAGATAAAATTCAATCTTTACAATGAGAAATTTTATTCCCCTTCTCTGGGGTTTCATTATTCAGACCAGAAGAAGAGAGTTTTGGTTTCTAACCCAGCACCAAAAATGACACTTGCCACTGTACTTCTACTTCAAGCACAAATCAAACCAAACCCAGATCTCTCACTTTTCAGGGCCAACACCAGAAAATTATGAGTTTTTGAATTACAAGATATCTCATACCTTTCCCTGAAAAGTACAATGGGTATAGGCTTTCTGTATCCTTTTCCTCTTGTGAACCTCCAAAATCTTACCCAGGCAGCTCTGAACAGGAAATCTGATTTACTGAGGATCTAGGACAGCCTGCAGTGCTGAAACACGCTGCTGAGGCAGGCAAGCAGATCTGCCACTGCCTACACACCACCAGAACATTTTCTCTCCTTCCTTTCTGTCTTCCTATGCTTTTTCCACCCCTAGTCCCTCCCTCTCCCCTTCCCATGAAACATCCCATATGCTGTTTCATACAATCCATAGGTTCTGCTCTGCACCATCCCCCAAATTCTCCTCCCTTGTGCAAGTCTTGTATCACCAGGGCCATCATCACCCTCGAGCTTCATGACACTGCCAGGAGAGAGTTGCCTTCACTTTGGGAGGGCTTGGCTGAGCCACAAGAGGAGTGGGGACAGTTTGTTTTGGGGTTGTTGCCTCCCATCTGATCAGCTGAGTGTGGTTTTTGCAAGTGAAGCATGTGTTGAGATAAGAGCAAGGAGAGATGTGCAGCAGAGGAGACCAGAGCTCACCTGTCACCACAATGAACTTGTTCCTGGTGGGGGGGAGCTCACTCCTGGAAACTGGGAAAGGTGGAAGTCTGGGGAAAGCAGAAATCAGGTGAGACCTGTGACCCCTCAGACACACCTGAACACAGGGAGCCACGAGTCTCCCCTGCTCTGCTGTGTGGAGTTGGGTTGGGTTAGGAAATAATGTCCCAAGGACACAGTGCTTGAATCAAGTGTTGGAAATCTGACTAGCTCTGGACAGATGCAGAAGAAAAAGCCTGTATCCAAAAAAGCAGCCATCACCAGGAGACAGAAATTATTGTGGACAACTGCAAAGTTGAATTATGGAGCTGGTACTGTTCTCAGGCCAGGAGAGCAAGATTAAAATGCATAAAGGAGAGGAGGGTGTCTCACAAAATCAGGGGCATGTTATCCCATGGAATGCATGAATGGGGCCAAGAAAAGAGGCAATCTGTCAGTGAAAGAGAGGGACCAAACATGGAAAATTAATTTTTCACTTCCAAAAACTGCTCTGAAGAGGAAAAGGTGAAGAGGCCATGATGGACTGCCTGGATAAGTCACCTATAGAAAACCATCTTGGATTATTTCATCAGACTCCTGTGGCTTGGAAGGACTTTTTCCTGAGCAGGACTCAAAGAGCTCCATGGGGAATTCAGGTGTACAACAACAATCTCCAGAGCTTCTGTCCTGTGTACTGAGCATTAGCCAGGATAGAATAGAAAAAAGTTTCAAACTGGAGATGCAAAGCTCTTGGCCCCTGCTGAGAAGGGGAAGGTAATCAGCACAAACATTTGGGTGCCTTCAGCACTGACTGCTGGAGGCTGGACACGAGCGGAGGGGAAGGGGCAGACCTGGCATGAATGGAGAATGAACACGGGATAAGCGTGGGCAGGGAGGAATGATGGTGATCTGTGGGGACAGAGAAGGGAATGGAGGAACCCTAAGAGTGGATAGAGGGGAAGGGAACGAACCTGAAGGCACGAGGTCTGACCTGGCTCTGCTGTCTGTCGCACCCAGAAACCTTTCCAGCCCCAAAATCCCCTTCCCTCCCCAAGATCCTATCTTTTGCCCCGAGACACACCCCAAGGGCCCCGGGCACTCCCGCCCCTTGCTCAGCTCCGTCCAGGCGATCCCCCGCGCCCCCCGGCTCCCTCCAGCCCCCGCCCCGGTCCCGCCCCGGTCCCGCCCCTCGGGCACGGCGTGGGCACGGCGCGGGCGGGAGCGGCGCCCCCCGCGCTCCCCGCTCCGCACAAAGCGCTCTGCCCGCGCCCTGCCAGGCGAACATCCACAGCACAGCCGCGGCCACATCCCCGCAGCACCCCCGCCCCAGCAGTGCTCACGCAGACAGGCTCTGTCTCGGGGACATCCCGGCGGGCATCACCCCCGGGGCATGCAGACACTCACATGCCCCGCAGCCCCGCACAGATCCCATAGGGTCCTACGCAGGAACCCGCCCCGCACCCCGACACCAGCCTTGAAGACGGTAGTGATCCAGCTGGAAGGCACTGGGTGCCAGAGGATTCAGAGGGTTCACTCATCTTCGCCGAGCTGGCCGGACAACGGTACGGTGAGGCTCATCTCGAAGGGATGCTGTGGAAGGGAGAGAAGTTCGCCGCAACTGAAATCAGGATTTGACCCCACTGTGCAAAAACTGCAGACAGCCTCTCAGGAAAATCTCGAACCTCTGCTGGTGTGGGAGGCTGGGCTTCATCAAAAGGGAACAGGATGAGATTTTATTCACTCCAGTGTCTGAGCTATGCTTTAGGCTGGAAAAGGAATAGTCTTCACTTACCCTGGTACTTGTGCTGTGTAGCTTTTTGAGTATCTAAATTCTTCGAAACTAGGAAAAAACAAAACAGTTCTCCCCCTGCCCCGGTCAGGGCCTTGGTTCAGTTCCTTGCTTAAGTCACCACTCCTTTAGTGAAACAAATCATTCCTAGTCTCACACATAATAGTGGATTAAAAAGGCAAATGGGCTTGCATAATGGAGAATCCAAGCCCCAAATAACAAAACAGAAACTGGAGATATGGGTAGCACTTAAAGGAAAAAAAAAAATCTTTCTCAGGAACAAACCATCCCAGTAAATTCTTCCCCTTCAGGGAATTTTGGCAATACCGCAGTTTGCAAACATCCTGGCTGGCTGGTCTTTTGCAGTTGTGTCTGTCTGCTCATGTTCTCTCTTCTTTTTTGATCAGTTATTAAAGCAGTCCAGAGACCCCAGAACTCCTCCACTTAATTTGCTGTGTTGCTGTGAAGATGTGTGCTTAACAACCTCCTGCCTCTTCTTTCAAGCAAACCACTCACTATCAATTTGCTGCGTCTTTTTGTATGTGGGATCCCAGTGCCAGCACACCCAGTTAAACAAGTGAATTATCTCTCAGAAATCCCTTCACCATGACAGAAACCTCTCTCCTAGCACAGATCAGCTCATCTGTGGGAGGGAAAAACGAGCTGGAAAAATAAATGGCCCAAATTTCTGACATTTTCTCTATTTTAGAAAGTTTGAAGGAAAGAACCCAGCACTAACCAGCCTAGATGAGGTAGTGGCTGCATGGCTGGCTAATCCTGGAGGGTGGTAAACGTCTTCAAATTCAAGTATCTGAATTTCATACCTAAAACTTTAAAAAGGGCCTCCACTCTTTTCAGTAAAAGCACTATAATTTTCTCAGCAAGCTGTCTTAGTAAAGAGTCAAGGACAGCTTTGAGAAGAAAAACCAGATTTAAAATTCATGCTCTGTTCACACTGGAACAGCACTGAACTGAGTGAATTCTCCTGAGATGTTTACCCCAAGTAGGAAAACTTTTCCCATGCCAGAGGCCTTGGCATTACAGGATAATTAAAGTTTCTTTTTTCTAATGAAGTCAGCCTTCTAATGAAGTTAATGCCCAGAGATTTCAGTAGAAGATTGAACAACCTCTAGTTTTTATTAAACAGTTATTCCGTAAGGTGTGAGACCAAGCATGATGGATTTTACGTGTCTGTAAAGTCACGTGGTTTCCCCAGTACAGTATTCATCATTGTCCAGTTCTGGTATTTTCTCAATGTCCAAGAAAACTGGCAGAAAAGAAGCCCTCTCAAGTGGAAAGCAGTACACAATGCCTGCTAAGACATGACTACATATCCTAGCCAGCCATATGTCTCCCAGTGTATTGTTTTCCAGAACACTGTCACAGCAACGAGGCACATGGCTCAGAGCAACCCTGAAAGCACAAAGGGAAACTTTAGGGCGACTGGAGCTCCAAGCACCATCCCTCAGTGGCAGAAGGGAGACCATCACTGAGTCTTGTTTACAAAGTGTCATCTGTAAGAGTAACCCCTTGGGAACAGGCAGACAAACAGGCACAAACCCACAGTGAGTGTCTCTGTAGGCAGACAAAAGAAGTAAAGCTCTCTGTAGATGGGTTCAGCATCACTCATGACCAGCAAAGTCGCCCAGTTACCAAGATTGCTGGTGCCAATAGTGCTTTATACTGCAAGAGACTTAAAAATACCCAGCAACAGGAAAAATATGGCGCCTTTTATCAGTTATGGTCTACGCTGTGTGGTTGAGCAAATCAGAGTTTCCTCTTTTGGCGCACAGATCTCCTCCTGGCCACGGTCCCTGATGTGCTGAGGTGATCCCTGCCAGGACTCCAGCCTTGCCCATGGTGTCACAGCTGGTAGATCTTGTGTACGGAAGTGAGGTGGCCCTGTCTGTGCTGCCACCAGTTTGCCTGTTCACACGCAGCAAGAAAAATGCACCTGGGACGGAGCCAGGGGCAACCAGTGCCAGCACCTACTGCCTGTGGGGTGCAAGGGCAAAGGGGCACCCTCCAGCAGCCTCCTGGAGATGTTAGCACCTGGTGCCAGTCAGAAGTTGCTTGAGTCAATGTGCACATCTCTGGAAGCTGCCTCTCCATGCACTACAGACCCTTTGCCTACTCCAGAGGTTAGTGGCTTTGTTTCTGTGCCCTTTTTCTCCTTCAGTCCAGGAAGGGCAGATTAAAAGCATCAGCCATAAAGAATGAAGGATGTGGTCTCTTAACCACCCTCCATGGGAGTTACCCTCTCTGCTAACATCTGGAGGCCAAAAGTGAGAACTCTGTAGGACCTGTCTACCTTGTAGGACTGGAGGGAAGGCCTAAATTGCTAATGCAATGCCGTGTGCAGGCAGCAACCCCCCATCCCACCTGGGCTGCCGTGACAATCTGCAGAGCAGAATGCCAACCAGCGACAGGCACCGCTATTCCTTTGCTGGGGCACTGTGTCAAAGGGGGAACTTGGTTCTCCATACCCAAGAGCAACAGTGGCTGTTAAGAAATCATGGGATAATAGCCCTTTTGATGGATGCTCGGCTTGCACTGTTGGGATGCAGCGGTTGTGGTGGAGCTGGGAAGGGGGAGGGGGCAGAGAGGCATATGACAGTGCTGATAACAAGTGGGCTTTGTATTCTGTGGCCAGGGACTCCCACAGCTGCCCCAGTCCCCACTCTCTCTTGAGGTAGTTTGGGTGGGAGAAGAGGCTACAAAAGCTCAAGCAAACGAGGATGACATAGATAAGATTTTAATGACTCAGTCCCTGCTTCTCTTTAAAAGATGAAACTGTAGCAGAGCATCTCCTTCTTCAATTCAAGCAGGGTCTCTCACGAGGAGAGGCTTCTCTGGGCTGGTGGTCTGTCTGCTGTGGTTCCTCCTGGACAGGGAATGCCCTCAAGTGTGTCCGTCCAGCTCATTTCCTTTCCCTGTGTAGCTGGTGAATACTTGGAGCCCATGCTGGCCAGGGGCCTCATCTGCTTCTTGCCATTGCTCAAAGGGTCTTGGTGATGCTGATATAGATTCTGGTGGTAACCTGGAGCACTCTCTTGGAAAAGGGCAGGGCAAGTCATTGCCTCCAAATTAGCCTGTCCCAGTGATCCATGCAAGAAAAGGGATAAACCTAGGGGTGGCACTATGACAGAGGGTGGACCATGGGAGCACACAGCATCTGACTGACATTAACTCTGTCTATCCCTGGTCCTACATCACCTGTCATCACATGATGACAGTGTCTTTTTTCTTATGCTGCATATTCTCTGTGGAATGGGAGATAGTGATTAGGGTACTTGGCTACAGACTGCCAAGCAAAACCAACTCCCACTTCCCCCAACCCTCCCTCTTCCCCTGCCTCCCCCCCAAAATAAAAAGGCTGAAAAACCCCACTCCAAAACGCCAAAACTACTACACACTTTGTTACAGTAATCCCTGTCCCAACAGGAGACAAGCACAAACTCCCAGCCAGCGGCGTGTGTGGCTGCTCTTAGTAAACTTTGGACAGCTGGGGGATTTGGGGATGGGATTAGCTAATAAAATTCAGGCTCAATTAGCAAAGGAAACATGGAGATTCCACCTCCCATTGGGACAGATCTGGGCAGGATCCCTGCAGAGGGTTAATCACAGAGCAACTCGTGCTTCATTCACAAATAACCCAGCTGCCTGCCCGTGCCATCCCACCTACGGCTGGGCTGCCGTTGGAGTGGGAATGCTTGCCATTGCCAAATGCTCCCTTAGCCCTCGGACCCGGCTAAAACCCGCTTTCCTGCCCATGGGCTGGGAGAGGGAAGGACTAACCGCAGCGGGGAGGGAGAGCAGGCATGCACGCAGGTGCAGAGAGCTGGCAGCCAAACAAAGGGAGATCGCAGGAGCAGATAGGGGCGCTTGCAGGATACAGTCACGGCTTTCTATGAGCAAGACCAAAGGCAAGGGGAGGGGGGCAAAGGAGACGGGTTTCTCATTGATGAGAAGGTGCCGGGATGCACCAGCAATTGGATGCCAGTGCCTTGTTTAAAACTGGGACCCTTGGGCAGGGCTTTTGTTGTCAGAAATGCTCTTTACTTGGCCAGCTGGAAAAAGCAGCAGGCTCACTAGGCTGCTGGGGCATTTGTTAGGACAGACTTCCAAGCACCCCTGAGCAGCTTGCAGGGCCCACATCTCTAAAGAGCTTTGTGAGCACCAGCTTCCAGACTTCCCCTAAGATGAGTCTCCTTAAAAAGCTGAACCAAATCCTCATGGATGCCTGCTGAGCATCCCCAACCTCAGCTGGTTCCTCATTTCCAAAAGCTGCCCTCAAATCTCTCATCCTCGGGCTGTTTCAAAGACACATGGCTCCTCAAGAGCCGAGACACAGACTCCCTCACCAGACAGGCCTCTGCTTGCAGAGCTGGTGAACCAGTTCCCAGGGTGCGAGTTGCATGGGCAAGCTCTCCCACGCATGGATGGGTTTTGCACAGCCCTGCTGGAGACTGGCTGCTAAACACTGGCTTTCTGTGGAAAGCTCAAGGATTTGGAAAGGATGGGGGAGGCCCCAAAGCACTTGGTGCTCTGGGAAAGGTTGCTCCTGAAGACTGGGCTGATGACTGGCAAAGGGCAAGATGTTCATTGATTTTTCAGATTAGTTTTCAGTCAATTCTGGAGTCTGAAGACAGGAGTCAGGAATCAGACCAAAGAAGGGTGGTGAGGGACAGGGCTTGGGCCAGGCAAAGCAACTGACCCAGGAGATGGAGCTAACCAGGATTGCTTTCCCAGCCTTTCTTGGATAGAGTAGTAAATGTCTCACAGAGTAAGGGAATAGTCCTTGACCAATGCCAGGCAAACACAAAAAAAAGGCAAGCAGCTCTGCAGGTGTCAGCTTGGGAAACAAACCCAGTAGCTTCTTCCCGGTTCAGTACCTGGGACTGTCACAGAAGAGGCAGCAGCCTCTGGCACCACCAAGCAGCTTTGTGGGAGACAGCAAACACCATCTGTCCTCATGTCAGAGTACCCCAGGGTCTGACACTCCCACCACAGCCAGAAAACATAGCCAGGCCTGGAAAAGCCATTGGCATGGAAGGAGCAGACACAAAGGCATAAGGCACTGTAGGAGCACACACCGCTGATTCCTGCCTCTCTCCAATGAGACTGGCTTTTTTCCTTGCTCCTCAGCAGTGTTTGGTGTTTGCAGGCTCTGGGAAACATTTGCTCCTTGCACTCCTTCCAATGGAGCGTGGGAAAAGCTCTCACCCGAAGCAAAAAATCATGAGAATTTGCTTTCAAGTCTATTCTTCTCACTCTCTTTCTCTCCAAGTGAAAAGCCCTGAGCTGGCTTTTTTTCTTTGCAAGGCAAGTTTTCTGGCCAAGGCAGACTGGTGTTTGTCTCTCATGCTGTCAGCAGAGTGACAGGCATCAGTATGATGAGGGGCAGTGGCAAATCAACCAGGACAGAGGGAGCGGCAGCAGGCTGAACTAGGCCCGTGTGCATCCTCTTCCCCCCTGCTTTTAGATAAGGGAGACAGCACATTTTGACTTCAGTAGAAAGAAATAGGACTTATTTTGATGGGCATTTTACTCCCAGAGGATATATAAAGCCTTAGTTTGATGTTTGGTTCACTGAGGCAGGCAAGAATGGAAAATTAGCATTGGAAAAAAAAATTTGAGGCTTCCCCCTCTTCCTAGATCTGGAGTGAATAGGTAGTGAGCAGAAATAGAAAAGGATCCTCCTCCATCAGGAGCAGGACCAGGATTTCTCCCATTGTTGATCCAGCTGCCTTGTGATGGATCTGTCCACTGAAGGCAGACCCTGTGCCAGCACCTGACACACACAGGCAGTAAGTGCTGTCAGCCCTGCATGCCGAAATCTCCAGAGGGCTGGGATGGAAACACTCCAGCTGCTCACTCCTTGCCAGCACCTCAGCCTCCAGAGAGCTGGAAGGAGGCACTTTCCACCCTACCAGCGAATGTCTGATTCCTCTCCTGGCCTCTCCACCTGCCCAGAAGGCCTGGCTATGTGAGTCTGCAGGAGGGCAAATGGCTTCAGGTGGCCTATTTGCAGTGAGGCTGGGTTGATGCAGAGAGTCAGGGAATTTTCAAGCAAGAGGAAAAGGCAAAGACATGCACTTCCTTGCCTTGGGGACTGGAACACTCCTTCTCCAGAAAACAAGGCTGAAGGACCCAGCAGGTGTCTGCAGAACTCAGGAGACCATGTCAAACCTGAATAAAAGGAAGCCCTCAGGTAGTCCTTATTGCTCCCCCAAGGGCAGCCTGTCACTGCAGGAAATGTGCTCCCTGTGCCCAAGGATGCTGCTGGGAGGGGAATAAAGGCACTTTGCCCTCTTGCTCCCCACACAGCCCTCTCTCCAGTTTTACAGGGCAGCCCTGGGGAACACCAAAAGGACAACTGTAAACCCTGATACGACCCAAGAGACCCACTCTATGCCCGTGTAAAAGAGTGAGGAATACCCTTCATACCCTGAGGTCCAAGGCAGACCTTTTAATCTTTCAAACTCCGTCCTGAAAGAAAGTGGATGCCCTCAGTTATTTTTCTTGTGTGAAACTCCCTCCACAAGAGGTGTTTTAGGTGAGCAGCTGCAAAGACAGCCAGATCCCAGAGGAGGTGTTTGCTTTCTCCATCTTCCACACTCACACACCCTCTTTTTAATTGTTTGCACATCAAGAAACGACTTGCCGTATTGCAGCCTCCAAAGGGAGGCAGGCATTGAACTAGTAACCTGAAACTGCCTTTCAGGGAGACAGCCAGCACCCACCTCCCTCTGTTCCCACGTCTCCTCCCCTGCTCATCCCCGCCTGAGCAGCAGCCACGTCCTCCCCTCGCTCTGTTCAGCTCTTTAGCAGCTACACCCTTCACTGATAATAAGCACAGAGAAAGAAAGCACAGAGCTGCCATTCAGGGCCTTTCTCAGACACCAGAACATCTCTGTGCATTAATAATCCCTTTCAAAAGCCCCTTCCTTGCACACATCCCACCCTCCCCCTCTAGCCCCCGATGCTTTTCAGGAGAGACTGTGATTCATCTGAGGTGCGAAACAGCACGGTAAAATTTTAATACAGCCTGAATGTGATGTGAGAGCACTCAAGTGCCTTTTAAGCAGCCTGCCTGTTTCCAGCAACTGCTTTGAAGGCAAGATCGCTTCAGCGCTGTGTGAAGAGCTTCAAAGAGAATATTTGGGACTGATTTTGACATGACTCAGAGAAGGCAGGAAGCCTTCTAACACAGTTCCCTCAAAGGATGAGCACCAGCAGAAGAACGTGCAGGCTCTCACCATCCCTCGCTGCTGGGGGTTGGCCCAGCTGGCCCATGTGGGAAGGTCTGGGAGAGCTGCGTGTACCTATAGGACACACACTGAGTGCTGTGCCCATGCCCCCATCTCCACAGACTGCTGTGGGAGAAATTTCCCTGACCATTGTTTTTAATTCATGCCAATAGCCCTGGGACCAATGGTCTCCCCACCAGGTGTGACTCCAAGGATTGGAAAGCAGTGAAGATTTCTCCATGCCCCTGGGTGTGTGTGATGATAGAAGCATGAAAATCAGGCAAAACACTGGGATGAGTCCGAAAAGAAAGAGATGCTGATAACACCCAAGGACTTCTCTACAGCCAGTAATCAAAAGGGAAACAAAACCAGTGTGCCAGAAAGTGGAAATAGGAGGTGAGTGAACACAAGGCAACAGCAAAGGCAGAGGAGGGTAATTCCCAAGAGAGGCTTTGGAAACTTCCATGAACCAGCAAACACCTCTCAGCTTTGCTGCTGTTCAGTGTTCCTTGGGTCCTCGGGCCATGTCCAGATCTGCAAACAGCAAAGTACTGCTCTCCTGTATGGAAATGGTCTGGCCCTGGAGACTGTCACACTCAGCCTGGGGACTCCAAGGCCAAACAAAGAGGCTGAGCTCCACATCTCCAGGTGTCCTGCCAGCTGGTGTCCAGCTGGCAGCTCCTGGTGATCCTGAATTGCCTTTACCTCCACACCACAAGCAGAACATCAACCAAAAGCACCTTGTCCCAAGTAGGAGAGGTCTGTTCTGGTACTGAAGAGCTCTCACAGCTCCTTCCCAGACCATCCATTCCCATTTACTTGACAAATTAACCCCAGCAGTACATGTAACCCAGGGCTGCATCTGTGCTGACATATCCTGAGTGTTTGTGGTTACTGAGAGAAGAGCAGCTGGAGCACTTGGCCTGGCTGTCAGGGAGAAAGTACAGGGAACGTCCCACCCTAGGCTGTACCTAGCCTGGGAAATCCCCAAAGAGGGCTTTTTTAGAGGAACATCAATGGGTTTCAGAGCTAAACTGTATTTACCAGAGATTTGTCAGACATGCCTTCTAGGGCATTTTCAAAATGGAGCTCACCAAGTCAACTGGGAAGTGACTAAGGCATGTGTATCAACCTTTGACCAGAGTCTGCTCTGGGAGCGAAGAGAGGCACCATCTCAGCTGCAGCAGGTGAGATTAACGCAGTCATCAACCACTTAGCCTTCAGCAGGACCGGGCCAGCCCTACAAACACATCAGCAAAGTGCCCGGGCTGAGGATGAATCTTCTCATGCCCGGTTTGTGCCTCAGAGCTGCAGGAGGATGCAAGACAGAGATCTATCTGCTTTCTGGAAGTCTGCTGCTCCTAAAAGGGTTGCAGTCAGTAGTACCTCACAGGAGAATGGAGACAATGGAATGCAAACTGTCTTCGGTGCAATTTAAGCAAACAGCGAAACTCAATTAGCTCTATTAGCTAATGGACACACTGAGTGAGTGTCGGCTGACACACCCATGAGCACGGGGCACGGCTGCAAGGAAACGTCAGCGTGTCTGTGTGTTCAAAGCCACCGTCTGAACTAGGAACAGCAGGGAGAGAAAGCAGGCAGCAGCCCTGGGAGGGAGTGGCACATGGGGTGGCTGAGCAAAGGGTGGCGTGACAGGAGGGGATTACAAAATCACCCACCAGGCTTAAGCAGGGAACTGTGGCATCACTGTGGATAAGTCCCCCAAAGCCTCTCCAGGAACTCTCTAACACACCTGTATGCTCATCCATGCAGGATGGGGAATCAGAGATCTGTGTGCAGCTGCAGGGCTGCAGTCTTGTGGTAGGATAAAGCCCATGACTAGAGTGTGGCAACAGAGGGATACAGGCTTTTAGGAAGGACAGAATGGGCAGATGAGGATGGGGAGTGGCTCTTCACCTGCGTGAGCAGCTGGAATGCATGGAGCTCTGCCTGGGGATGGATAAGGCGCCAGTCAAGATTTTATGGATTAGGGCTATAGGAAAAATGGACAAAGGTGATGCTATCACAATGGGTGTCTGCCAGGGGCCACCTGACCAGGAGGAACAACTGGATGAGGCCCTCTACAAAATGGAGTAATGGCAGTGCCATATTCACAGGTCCTGGTGTCCTTATAGGGGATTTCAATCACCCTGAAGGGACAACATAGCAGGACATGAGGAATCCAGGAGGCTCCCAGACTGCACCTATCATGAATTCCTCTTCCAAGTGACAAAGGAGGCAACAAGGAGAGTTGCTGTGCTGAACTTCATAGTCACCAACAAGGAGAGGCTCAGAAGTGAAGTTCAAAAGCAGCCTTTGCTTCAGTGACCATGAGACAGTGGAACTGAGGATCCCAAGGGGAGGGAGGAGGGTGAGATGCAAGCTTCAGGACAATAGACTTTGCCCTCTTCCAAGATCTGCTTGCAAGAGTCCCAGGAGATAAAGCCCTGGATGGAAGAGGTTGGGAGGTGAGGGGAAGGGTAGGTAAAAAATCTGGTTAATATTCCAAATTCATGAGTCCTCCATTCCAACAAATGTACAGCCAGGTAAAATTGCCAGAAGGCCCACATGGATGAATAAGGAACTCCTGGCCAAACCCAGATACAGAAAGGGAGCCCACGGAGGGTGGAAACCTGGGGGGAGTACAGGAACATTGTTTGAGCATCCCTGTCCAAATTCAATTCCAATTGGACTTTAGCCTTCCTAACTCCAGAGGGTGAAGTGGATTGAAAACGTGGTGAATGGCCTGACCTAGCACGTGTCAGTTGAGGGTAGGAAGTCTTGTTGGATGCCATTCAGTACTGGTGTATCCCAGTGTCAAGACTGGGTCTGATCCTGTCCAATATCTTCATTGATGATACGGATGTTGGGGCAGGCTGTGTCCTCTGCAAGTTTGCAAGTTTATACTGGTGACATGAAACTGGGAGGAGTGGCTGCTGTTCAGAGGGACAGGCTGGGGAAATGGGGTGACAGCAAATGAACTCCAATGACTTCATGAAGTTCAAAGAGAAGTGGAAAGTAAATGCACCTGGAAGGAAACAATGCCAGGCACCAGTACCCCCTGTGGACTACCCATTTGGAAGGCAGCTTGTCAGAAAAGGGCCTCGGGGACCTGGTGGACACCAAACTGATCATGAGCCAGCAGTGCACCCTTGCAGAAAAGGCCAACAGTGTCCTGAGCTGCACTGGGAGGAAGGCTGCCAGCAGGTGGAGGGAGGTAATCTTTCCCTCTGGTCAGCACTGGTGAAGCCACTCTGGGTGTATTGTTTCTGCTCTGGACTCCGCAGTACAAGAGAGACATGGCCATGAAGATGATGAAGGGACTGGAACATCTTCCTAGTGAGGAAAGACTGTGAGAGATGGGGTTGTTCAGACTGGAGAAGGGGAGACTCATAAGGGATCTTATTCATCTGCACAAATACCTGAAGGGAGAGGGCAAAGAAGGTAAAGCCAGGCTCCTTTCAGTGGTGCCCAGTGACAGGACTGGAGGCCATGGGCCCAGACTCAGGAGGTTCCCTCTGAACATCAGGAGATACATTTTGGTGTGAGAATGACTAATCACAGGCACAGATTGCCCCGAGAAGTTGCACAGTCTCCATCTAAATTCTCATACATGATGGAGGCTGGCCATCTTGAAGGCAGCTTTGTTATAAGGGGACTGAGCACTGGCACAATTGTCCAGAGAAAAGCTGTAGAATCTCCATCCTTGAAGGTATTCCAAAGCTTACTGGCCATTGCCCTGGACAGCCTACTCTAGGTGGCTGTGCTTGACAAGGACAATTGGACGAGATGACCTCCAGAGGCCCATCCCAACCCCAGCCATTCTGTGATGGAGTGAAGCAATAACCCCTCACAGGAGGACACACTTATGCCACGGGACTGTGCTGAGCCAGTTGATGCTGCTGGACAGCCACAGAGGGGAGGGACAGTACCCCACATGAGGTGACAGAGTGAAGTGGTTGAATATTGTCCACCTATAAAAAGGCCATTCAAGACCTGAGGTCTGTAACACCTTATAGGCTTTCTGGCACAGAGGGTGTGATGGCTAAGGATACAGTGCAAAGAACACAGAGGTACAAGCAGGCACAGCAATACTGAACAGATCTTCCTGCTGAAACCCACACAGGATTCCTGCATGTTTATGCTACAAACCAAGATGAAATCTTCCTATTTCTTGGAACAGAACCATTTGATAGTACTGCTGTGCCTCATCCAGGGCCCACAATAACATTCCTACCTATGAACACCCAAGGTGCACAAAGGCTATAGAATCATAGGATTGTTTAGGTTGAAAAAGACCTATAAGATCAAGTCCCAGGGGCTGTGTTTACTAAGATAAAATCTGACTTCTCAAGAGTAGCATCAGACAAATCCACCCTCCCCCTGGAATTTTATCGCTGGACAATGATTTATGGGGCAGTCTAGGAGCCAACCCAGCCAAGGTAGGAAAAAAAACCAGGATCAGAACTGGATCCTGTTCAGCTTTGCAGCTGTAGCTGACATCAAGTTGAACATCTCTCTGAAAGGTCAGCCCTGCTAAGACAAGCCTGCTGGCACATTATTGCACTAGAGGCATGAGCCACCAAGTGGAATTCTCTGTCTGGTGTTACAGCAAAAAACCTCAGAACCAAAGGGAACCTCTACCACTGGGAAAAAAAATTCTAAAAACAAGCATCAGGGATGGGTACCAGTCTCTTCCTAAGCGGAAGGGAAATCCTTTGTCCCCCAGTGAGATTTGCAGCTGCTGGCCTTGTCTTCTAGCTGTGTGGGCCTGTGTCCCTCACTGAGATGGCAAAAATGTGACTGGGAGTGGCTGCATACATTGTGGGTAAAACAATTTAAGGGCAGCTGAGAGTTGGAATTTGTGCTATGATTAAGAGGAGCTCCTACAGAATGAGTTAGCAGATGTTTTAGGTGATTCATTGTCTTCTGATAACTGCCCAGCTCCAGTGGCATTGCTGGTATGTGAAAACAAGGTAGGTCTGGGTGAATCAGAGGGCCACAGGAAGAGTACTGGTGGTAGTTAGCAAAGACATGCACAAGTTTATTCAGGGACTAAGCTGTAAACTGCCATATTTTCCAAGGTCTGCAGTGAACTTCCTGGAAAAAGAAAAGGTCTTCTTTGCTGTCAGATTTGGGGTGTGCCTTGGAAGCAAGGCCATTACTCCATCCTCCAAAGGCAGGCACTGGTGTGAAAGGCTAGAAGAGCCAAGCTGAGCCATCTTTGCATGATACCTTCTGCCCACCCTCGAGAAACATGTCCAGTGAGTCCTCTGGGCCAGGTAGCACTGGTGCTGCCTGGATGATCCTGGGTGCCTCCAAAACATGGGAGTACCTTTTCTTTCATCTCTTACTGACCTCCTGGACACATCTCCAGATTTTTTTGGCCATGATTTCTCACCAGGCACCTAAACTACAATAATTTGTTTGCATCTACAGCTGCCATATTTGACATCTTGAGTACCCACAGGCTACTTTGGAGAGGACAGATGAAGGGTCTGTAGATGAAGAAGGGACCATGGAACTTAGTGCCAGCTCATACCCACATTGCCACTAGCTTCCCACTATAACCATAGGGTCTGCATTTGTCACAGAACTAAAAGGAACAGAAAACACAGAGGACTTTGCAATGCAACCCAATGGCTTTGCATGTGTCCCAGAGCAAACTTTGTAATTATACTTTATCCTAATTACTGCTGCAGTAGCAAAGACAGTAAAACAATGAAACAGGCACTAACTCCCGGGGCATCCAGGCAGTCCAGGCCATGGGAAAAGATGGAAGCATTCCCAGCCCTACTATTAAATCCCAAATTCTGGAGCTCAGGAAGCTCAGCAACAAGCTTGCAAGTTCAGACATTTCAGTAAGGCTATTCCAAATGCAGTGACAGGCCTGAGGGAGGAATGCAAGGTCAACTCTCCTGCATGTGCTGCGTTGCCATCATACCTATGAGTAACATGGGGCCACCTTGCAGAAAGAGAGGGCTGCTGTGCCCAAGTGCAGTGCAGATGTGCTCCCAATGTGAGAGAATAACCCAGCTTTGGCATAGACTGAATATTTTCTTTCGCAGACCCTTGGCAGCCTTGTCTGGAAGAGCCCTCCACAGTCTCTGGCCCAACCTGCCTCTGAGAGCAAGACTGTTGCCAACGCTGGTGCAAGCCAGGTGTTTTTTTCTATCCAATACTACCAAACCCCCAAAGGTGACAGACCACCTCTGCTCAGAGGAGCTGTCCCAGGGTTGCCTCTCCAGGGAGATTTATTTTCCTAAAATCCCAGTGCTACAGTAGTAGTTCCTTGCAACCAGCTTTTTATACAAGGCAAGGAGAGGGAAAAAACAGAGCAGATGAAAGATCTGAGAATTAGCAAAGCTCAGACATTTGCAGGTGGCCTTAGACCAAACCAGTTAGCTCTGTACCCAGTGTTGGCTTCCAGTGAGGAGATACCTTATGTGATGGAATGATAGTGATGGACATGGCAAGCAACACTGGGAGAGTGAAGAGGAAGGACCAAGATGTGGGTAAAAACATCACTCTTATTCATTTGAGGAAAGCACATGGAAGAAACTGATGGCTCTGCTGCCTTTTGTGCATTTAGCTTCCACATAAAAGTTGAAACTAGATGTGAATATCTCACCGAAGAGATCCATTACCCTCCACAAACCACCACCAAGATAAAATGATGACTGCAGTCTCTCTCGTAGGCACCCACAACCAAACTCTTGCCCCAGCATTCAGCCTTAATGATGAACAGAAAGGGGTCAGGAAATGAGCCAAGATTGTGAAAGAAGAGGTTCATGAACTTTCAGCCAGATGAAATGTGTATGAGCTACAGCAACACTCATTGTCAGAGGAGGAGCTGTCTCCAGATCCCAAGCCACATTCTCCAGGACCTGTTTGAGTGGAAACAAGGAAATGGCATAGAATGAGCACAGCATCCTGTTTAAAAGGCTTGAAGTCAAGTTATAGATCCATAATTCAGTGTCTGGAAAATTGACCTACACAAAGGATTAGTTCAGAGGCACCAAGGGGCTAGTATGGGGACTGAGAAATGAATAACTGCAATTTCTTGAAAACTATTTTATACCAAGCCATTTAAATTTTCTCTCTCAAAGATCTGGCAGATAAAGGGTAAGGAGCAGATGTGAAAATTTTGACCACCATAAAGGACTTTGTGTTATTCCATTCAGAATTCTTGTCAGAAAGGGAAATACCATCTAGATAAAAGATGGATGTAAAATTAGAGCAAATAAAGCACCTTGATCTGGTGACAAGAGCTATTCCTGGCTTACAGTCAGACTAGAAAGACATATACAAAAAGGAACCACAGGAAAATAGTCCTGGCTTTCACACTATTCACTGCTTCCATACTGTGGGTTAGAAGTCATGATACACTGTCTTATGAATATTGTGGATAATGTTAAAGAAAACAAAGCCAGAGGAATGCCAGAAAATAGATCCAACAGATGACCTTAAAGACCTGGCAAAGACAGGATTTGACATAATTCAGATGAAATTCAATTCAAGTCAGGTATAAAACACTTTGAAATTGGATCAATCCACCTCAAGGAGAGAATGGGATGTGGGATCTGCTGGTAGGAATGCTCTGGATCGAGGGGCCGAGGTATGACAAGGCCAAATACTGAGTCCTACATGTTGGGCAGAATAGACTTTGGCTTCTTCAGGGATCTGCTTTGTAGAGGCCTGAATGGAAGAGGGGCAGAAAGATAGCTAGTATTCAAGGATGACCTCCTACAAGCTCCAGAGCAATGCATCCCAATGAAGAGGAAGACTGGCAAAAATGCCAGCAGGCCCATGTGAATGAACGAGGAGCTCCTGGACAAATTCAAACTCTCCTGTAGGGAGGCTACAGAAGGTGGCAGCAAGGCCAAGTAGCCTGGGAGGAATACAGATAAACTGGACCCAGGGATCAGGTTAGGAACTGCCCACCCTGACAGAATTAAACCTGACCAGGGCATTAAGGGTAACAAGAAGAGCTTGTACAGGTATATCAGTAATAAAAGGGAGAAAGGGAGACTTGACAGGGCAGGACATAAAGAAGGTTGAGGTACTTGATTTTTTTGCCTCAGTCTTCACTGCTAAGTGCTCCAACCACACCAACCAACTTGCAAAAGGCAAAGTCAGGGATTGGGAAAATGAGGAACTACTTGCTGTAAGAGAAACCGTTTGAGACCATCTCAGAAACCTGAAGTTGCACAAGTCCATAGGACCTGATGAGAAACATCTGTGGGTCCAGAGGGAACTGGCAGAAGAAGTGGCTAAGCCTCTATCCATCATATATGAGAAGTCATGGCAGTCTGGTGAAGCACCCACTGATTGGGAATGGGGAAGCATTTTTTAAAAAGGAAATAAGAAAGACAAGCCTCTCAGTGTCACCTTGGTGCCCAGCAAGCTCATGAAGCAGATCCTCCTGAAAACTATGCTAAGGGAAGAGCAACTGACATTGTCTACTCAGACTTGTGCAAAGCATTTGATGTTGTCCCACAAAACATAATTGTCTCTAAACTGGAGAAATGTGGATTTGGCAGATGGACAACTCAGTGGACAAGGAACTGGCTGGATGGTGACACTAAAAGAACTGTGGTCATCTGTTCAATGTCCAAGTGGAGACCAGTGACAAGTGGTGTTAAGTGGTCTCTGCTAGGACCAGAGCTGTTTAGTATCTTTGTCAGTGACAGGGACAGGGTGATCAGGTGCATTCTCAGCAAGTTTGCTGATGGCAACAAGCTCTGTGGTGTGGTCAACATGCTGGAGGGCAGGAATGCCATCCAAAGAGATCTGGGCAGGCTTGAGGTGTTCAACAGGGCTGAGTGCAAGATGAGTTGGGGTAATCCCAAGCACCAATACAGGCTGGGTAAAGAATATATTGAGAGCAGCACAGAGGAGAAAAGCTTGGGGATTTTGGTGGACAAAAAGCTGAATGTGATCATCAATGTGCCCTTGCAGCCCAGAAAGCCAACTTGTCCTGGGCTGCAATTGAAGCAGTGTGGGCAGCAGGGCAAGGGAGGGGAATTCTGTGCCTCTGCTCCACCTTGAGGAGACCCTACCTGGAGTGCTGCATCCAGCTCTGGGACCTCCAGCATGAGAGTGATATTGACCTGTTGGAGCAAGTCTGGAGGAGAGTCCCAAAGAAGATCAGAGGGCTGATCTTATGGCTTATCTTCTCTCTTATGAAGACAGGTTAAGAGTGCTGGGGTTGCTCAGCCTGGATAAGGCTCTGGGGAGACATTACAGCAGCTTCCAATATCTAAAGGGGCCTACAAGAGAGCTGGAGAGGAATATTTTACAAGAGAATGTAGTGGTAGATCAAGGGTTAATGATTTTACACTGAAAGAGTGCAGGTTTAGATTAGATATTAGGAAGAAATTCTTTACAGGGAAGGGGTAACAGCACCAAGCCTGCCAGAGTTCAAGAAGTGTTTGGACAATATTCTCAGGCACATGGTGTGATTCTTGGGGTTGTCTTGTTCAGGGGCAGTAGCTGAACTGGATAATCCTTGTGGTTGCCTTTCAACTCTGGATATTCTATGAGTCTATACTCTGAGGGTGGTGAGTTACTGGAACAGTTTGCCCAGACAATTTGTGAATGCCCCATCCTTAAAAGTGTCAAAGGCTAGATTAGATGGGGTTTGGGGCAACCTGGTCTAGCGTAAAAGGTCCCTGCCCATGGTGGGGGAGATTGAAAGTAGATGATCTTTAAGGTTTCTTCCAACCCAAACCACTCCATAACTCAATGAAATAACATGGGAGCAAGATGCAGCTATCTTTCCATCCACAACTATTAGAATAAATTCCCATAGACTAGAAGTTTCACAATTTCTCAGCCTCCAGAACAGGCAGAGGGCACAGCTGTCTCCCACCCAGGGCTTTTTCAAAGGGAAAGGTTTAAGCAGGTCCTTTCTACTGTAACCTTGGCCATATGTCCAGTGGTTTGGCCCACAAAGCTGACCAAACTCCCAGCAAATACGTAAGCCATCTTTGCTTTGGTTTCAGATGTTTCAACCCAATGGGAGATCAAAGTCCAAGCAGATGAGTCACATTTACAGTGTAAGGAGATGAACCTCCATCATGGAGCACTGCTTTTGCCTTGCCAGTTGCAACATGCTGTGCACCCACGAGCATTAGCTTTGCCCTTTAGCTTGCAAGATCTGTGGCCCAGGAACTGGACAAACATGCAGTTTCCACAGCCAGACACAGTTTTAATTGCTCTCCTATTCCTTCCTCTCTGAAAAGGGCTGCACCTCCAAAACCCATCATAAGAGCTTCATGTCTAAGTTACTCTCAACCATTTCAGAAGTAAGTCAGACAAAAATAGATATAGCTGCAAAAATGCTTTTTGTAACATTTTGGAACTGAAAGCAGCACTGGGCAATCTGGCAAGTCCAAGTGGAGCAGTTTAGAAAGAGAGGGAGGTTAACAGATGAGTGAATACCTGGGGGGCATCTAATAAGGTTTTCAACAACTCATTCCCAGGATCCAATCTGAATAGTGTTCAGACTCACAGCTGGGCTGCAGAAAAAAAGCAGGAACAGCCTCAGTGCTCACTGATAGATTTACTGTTGCCTGCAGGCATTACAGGGAGCTGACCCCAGATTGCAGCTCCCTCACACTGAATTTTGAGCAGGGGGAACAGCCAAAACTGCAATGGCCTCAGGTCTGGGTATGTTAAGCCACTGCTGGGTCACAGCCCTGGAGTGAGACCTGCCAGTATGGGTGCTTGCAAGCCCTTTAATGCCCAACACATCCCTGCTCTCTGATAACCCCTCTAGAGTGCATCCTCAGGGCCGCTGTTACCACCATGGTCAGCCTGGAAGCGGGGCAAGTCAATGGGCAAGTGGAAGGCTAATAAATCTGCTCATGGAAGTGACACCACAAAGGCTGGATAGCTGGGGCATGGAGCTGCCCTGTGGGTGCTGAGCACTGCTGTCTGTGCTCTGGGGAGCACACACAGATCTCTCTTCCTCATTCAACTAGCCAGGGGGATCACAGACCCTGTCCTGCCTGGGGCTCATCCTTGGCCTCCCAGCAGGCACAAAGACAGCAGTGTGTGTGGCCAGGGAGGAAGCTGGGAGCTGGGCTGGGAGAAGCCCATTGCAACTGCAGCTGTTTGCACAACGCAGAGCATGTTCCAGTTGCACTCACACACTGCGGGGGCCATGCCTTGAGAGCGAGGAGCACCCTCAGTTTGCAGTCTTAGAAATTGCCCCCTGCAAAACGCTAGAAGAAAAAGCAGCAAAATTGAATGGTCAGAACAAATTCATTCAACCTGGACACCTGGCTAAGGAAGCTTTACCTTGGGATGGAGACTGAGGAAAAGCTTAGACAACCAGGTCTAATGCTGAAAAGCACAGCATGGGCTATTTGAGCCATTGTGCTTTGCTCCAGCCTGCAGAGATTTAGGATTTCAAGTGAAAGGCAAACACCCAGATGGATAATGGAACTACATAAGTGTCTAGACCAGAGGAAATTTGGTTGCAGCCTGCTAAGTGCAGGTCCTGCCTGCGTGGGCACTGTTCTCAGCCAGTTCCCATCTCCTACATCAGGAAATACAGAGGGGACTGCCACACTCTGAAAAGCAAATTCTCCTCAGGTGAGAGAGAGGATGAATGATATACAACCAGGGTCAAGTATTGTGCCTGCTGGCTACCTGCCAGTCACAGGGAACCCAGGGTGGCACAGAACATGTGCTGCCATTTGCCATGTCCACAGACCTGGCAGCCTTGAGGCTTGGTGTCCAGCATGGGCTGAGCTTGAACCCAAGAAGGAATGAGGTACAGTGTAACTTGCAGGACATGCAGGCACTGTGGGAGTATGGGGCCATCTTGCCATATGTGACACAGGCAGAGCCCCAGGGTCAGTGGGATGTAAACAGGAATTACCAGCTGAAGGCTCCTGCTAAACAGCCCTGGCCCCAGCTGTTCCCCACACAGCCAACAGGATGCTGAGAGATCCTGCTGCTGAGGAGCCTGCTCCCGCAGCTGCAGAGGGAAGGGAGTCAGAGCAATCTCCTAGAAAAGGACCTCCCTGCCCCCAAGTCTCAGTGCCGTGATCTCAGCCGACAATGGAGGGGCAGAGCTACCTTTGTGCAGGGAAGCTCTTCTCTCCAGAGCCACATTTTGAAAGCTCAGTTGGGCCTAGAGATCTGATCAGACTATGGATCACATAGAAAGCCTGTGTTCTTTGGCCATTGCTGGCACCAGGCAAACTCTGCCCTGCTGGTGTGACAGTGGGTCCTATCCACACTGACCTCACACTGTCACCTAGGAGACACTAGTACTTGTCCAGTCTAGGGTGTCATTACCACCAGTGGCTGGGAGCAGACAGCTAGAGAGGCAGGGAACAGGTTGAACACAGGAATATTGCCCTGAATTCATTCCCAGCCTTCAGTGATGCAGGGCAGCTGAGGCTGGAAGAAGCAACTCAATGCTAAATACGTCATAATGGACTTTTTTTTTTTTAATCTTCCTTGGAATCAATCTCAAGTTCTATCCTGTCCTAGATCTTTTCCAGGTCCAATTAGCTCAAGGCCTTCTGCTACTCCTTCAATTTACAATGGGATGTTAAAAAATTAGTAGTAAAATGCAAGTCAACTCAACCAGGCTTGGATAAAGTTTCCATCACATTCTTAAGGAGATGACTGTGACAATGTAGGAAAAACTAAGTCACAGCCTTGGAGAAGTAGGAAACACCAAGTAAGGTGGCTTTCCCCACTCAGTAGCTAGGGCAATGTGGGAAGGAAGGCAGTTTCAGCCAGACCATTTTATCTCTGAGGCCAGATGGCTTTAAATGCTTCCCCAGAGCTTGGAAAGGGCCAGGCATTTCTTTGAATTGCTTTTCATACCACCTCATTAGAAAGTAAAAGCGAAGAAATGAACAATCTATAACTTTGTGGCAAGGGGAAACAGCTCTGTTAATCCCATTTCCTTCCACGAGCTTGCTCAGGGTAGGTCATCCAGCATCAGGGCCACATCACCTAATCTGCTTATCATTGTCCCACAGTCAGGAGCCTGGGCAGCAGCCCAAAGGGCAGATGCATCCTCCTGGGCATTATTAATAAATTGGAAAGACCCAGGTTTTTAAACCTGCCCTGGTGCATAATTATAATACTCCTGGCAACCAGCTTCTACTGCAGCTGCAGATCCAAGGAGTGACCACCTCCCAGACTCGAGCCTGCATGAGCAAGGGCAAGAGGGGCACAGCACTGCTGGAGGAACAGATGAGATAAAAAGGAAGGTGCTGCAGAGAGAGGGATCCTAGGGCAGGCAATGCAAAGCCCAGGGTGGGCATTACTCTCTAGGTTTCTTAGTATTTCTGGGTAAAATGTGGGCAAATCCAACAAAATGGAGAATTTCTCCCTTTCTGTCAGGCCTGGCACATGCCTCCCCCACACGTCTGGGATGGGGAGAAAAGCCCTGGCCAGCCATACAGGACTCAGGGATTGCTGTCTGTCACCTGCTCACATCTTGGCTTGGCTGGTCCATGGGCAACCACTGCTATACCTGACAGCACTGCCACCAAGCAGGGATTTGTCACCTTAGTAAAAGCCTCCTGAGCTGAGAGGAGGTAAAGGGCACTGATAGGCCCTCATCCATGGCACCATCCAGCTTGCTACCAGCACTTTCCCTCTGCCCCCTTCTCCCCCAGGAGCAGTACATCTCACTGCAAACCTCTGCTTGGTGTCCAGATACAGCCTCGTGAGAGAGTCAGGACTATAAGGTTTTAGGATTGCAGCACCTGTTCCTGTGTGGGGATCCCATGGCAGAAGGCAGACTCGGGAAATACATCAGCCTAGCAGCATTTGGTGTGCTGGTTGGACCCACAGGTCCCAGGGAAGTAGTGAGTGTCTTGGGACAGAGTCAGTGGCTGCAGTAGGGTAAAAGTCACAGAAGTCAATTGGACAGGAAAGGAATCAGCAACCCCTAGCTTAGTTTCCCAGATGAGGAGTGCCAAGCTTTAGCAAGCTACTGGCTGTGTACAACAAAGCCAGGTGTTCCTGTTCTGGAGCTATGCTCATCTGGCTGCTCTGCAGACGTGGCTGGGGACATGAGCCTTTGGCTGAGTCCAACCCACACCTGCCTTCCAGCTGGACTAAGATCCCGTGTTCAACAACTTCAGAATCTCTCCAAAATTATCTGGCACCCAGAGAGAAGGGCTTCAGGGCTTCGGGAAATAGCGGTGGGACGGAGGAGTGAGGAAGGGAACCGGGAGCAGCTGGTCCAGCACAGACCCACCCAGCCCTCCAGACGCCAAGGCCAGGAAGCAGCAGCGCAAAGATGCCGTGGGGCGCACACAGGCAGCCAGCCTTCCAGCTCAGCCGGCGTTGCTCATCCCACATTGATCCACAGAGGATGCTGCCCTCTCCTGCGCTCAGTGCGAATGGCAGAAATCCTTGGAAATTTGGTGAGGTCCACGACGAGTGCTTTTTGGGGCTCAAAATCCCGCACTGGGGTTCTCAAATGTGGTGATTTCGCGCACCTGTCTCAGTGGACCTCCCAGGGCCTCTTCCCGCCAAGAACCAGGCTGCACCAGGCAAACTCTGCCCTGCTGCTTGTCCTCTGAGAGCAGCCTGGAACGGGAGAAGCAGGGCCAAGCTCAGGAGCTCACCGTGAAGGACAGGGAGACGGAGAGGTCTCTTGGGCCAGTTATCAAATATGAGATCTACCAGCACTTCATGTTAATTATTTTCATTAATTAGTTAATTAATTGGATAGCAAAGGAAGCTCGCATGCAGTAAATGAAGGGAGCTGTAACAGGGTCCCATGCCCTCGCAGCAGCCCGGGTACGACCCCCATCCCGCCACCGGCGAGGGGACAGCGGGGGCCGGAGCTCCGGTCTCCCCGCGGGCTCCCGCGGCGCTGGAAGGCGCTGTCCCCGCGGCAGACGCCGGCCAGCCCTGCCCGGGCCGGGCTCCGCCTGCCGGCACCGCCTCCTGCCCGCACCTCCCCCGGCCCGGCCCAGCTGGGGCGGCTCCGCGGGCCGCCC